>JAEMWC010000375.1:637500-642500 GCA_016490735.1 Pachyseris speciosa
ATGGTTGTGACTCGAAAATCTTGTAAACCTTTTTGATTGTAAAAACATAGCCGGACAGCTTGCCTGTGCAAGTTAGGGTTTCCAAGATATGAGCGTTGGGAACTTTCCATAGCAACAATGTTAGCTCATTTTGTAGTTAAGTTAGTCCCCCCTTAAGTCTTAAGTGATAAGCTTAAAATTTCTCACCTACACCGTGAACAGAAATCATTACTGATATTCGACTCTGTTTCCCCGACAACGTTGACATGACATCAATCGAACATCTAAAGCATGTTTTATCCTCAACTGACGATAAATCTCTTCATAAAGTGTGTTTTCGTACAAATCTCCACCGCAAAATGGATTAACATCCCCAAGTCGAAACAGCGAACGTGATCAGGCAATCCAGCGGATAACACACAGCAACAGCCAATGGTAGTGTGCGCATTTTTCACGTGACTATCCTCATGCTTTTTACCAAACAAAGAACCTCTATTCACTCTGTTTCGGTTGGATATTCTTATTTTTTTCTCTCGTGAAGATGTCCGGTTCAGTGGGAGAATGAAAACAGCGTTAGCAAAGTAAACGAAAAGAAAGTTTGTGGCGCCTACGTCCAACTAAATGAAGGCATCATCGTGGATCGATCGAGGATGACTGTATCAGCCGGTACGATATTTAAACTCGGACAGGCAAGTCATTGAAAGTGTTTGGTAAGTGCAAACTCTGTGGTTGAAAATAGGATAAATTCGTAAATTATAAGAGGCTGCAACTTGTCAACGACATAGTAAAACCTGAAAGAGCAAAAGCATCGCATAACTGAGAGTCCTCCTCGAGCTGAACAGTGTAATCCATCGCGGCCGCCGCCCGCAGTCGTGTCGTAAGGTCTTTGAATCGGTACGTACAATGTAGTTCAGCTGACTTGAATATTTTGAACACGAGATTAAGCTTATTGTAAAAGTACACATCGAGTTAATTTCGGCGGCCGGTCTTAATTATCCTGAGTACTCTAGATTTATAGGAATGGGTTTACCTAAAATATGGAATCCGGAATAGGGAATCCGGAATAGGGAATCCGGAATACGAAATGTGAAGAACTTTGGTAGAAAGTTTTGTCAAAGTTTTAAGTTTCAATGTTTTGTTATTCATTTTAGCTTGATCTTTATAAAATAAGAGCTATTTTTTGCTTATTATTTTTAACGCTACGTGACCAAAAAGCACAGAAAAACCACTTTGCATATTTTGACTTAAATGTGCATGGGAACGCTTACACCCAACAGAAAATAAATATATGCCTAAGAAAGATTTTCTTCCCAATAGCATCAAGGGCTGCACTGCATGGGCCTGTTCGTTTTTTAAGGGAAAACATGTACGAGTATAAAATGATCCTGCATACTGTCTTTCTTCATACAGTGCAGGCCAGAATTAAGCGAACCAAAACATATGCGTAAAACCCGTCTGCTGCGGATGCGTATACGCGTCTAAAAATCTGCAGATGCGCGTCTAGTCAGACGCATTAGTATGTATGAGCTAGCTCATTGTTTTCCTATTGTTGCTATTTCATTGTTCTTTTGAATAGCCGGAGAAAAGCTTTTCAGAAGGACAAAGTATGACTGCACTTGCCGACTTCATCGTAGAACCGGCTCAGGGCAAGAACAACTCCATGTCGCATTGTTCAGCGCATAAAAGAAGAAACTTTGAAATATCTTAAATTACAGCAAGCTTACTGTATTTTGCGAAATGAAACGAAACGAAACGAAACAAAGAAATAAAAAAATCCGTAGAATTTAAGATATCAAGCACTACAACAGTCCGATTTCTGTGTGTGACAAGCTAAGAGAGGAATAAAACACCGGAAGTGTAGAGTTTCTAAATTTAAAGATCTGTATTTTGCGAAACGAGCACTGCGTAGACCTTGAAGAGATTTAACTTGTTTGTTTATATTTGTAGACGCTTTTCTTATTTATTCCTTGCCGCAATGATGATTTCTGAGGATAAAACAGTGAGCTAGGAGGTCCGAGTTCCTCAAGACCTCTGCATTTTCACCGCGCGGGCGACGGTATTTAACTTAATGTTTGTCTCGTACGTTAAAGCGTTTCTTCTTTCAACGGCACACAGTTTTCAGTCGCAAAAAATATTCTTGCCATACTCGGTGCGTTGTGATAATTCAGATAATAAATTTTGCCTTCAAGGTTACAAATAGAACCGGAGATATTGTCTCAACGGCCAGCCCGGATGCTAAACTAAACAAAAGAATGTGTCATAACGCTTGTCGGCTCTCGTTTCAACTCGCGCAGTTTTCACTCGCAAATAAATATCATTGCCACAGTTAGCGCGTCGTAATAATTTGGATCATAACTTTTGCTATCAAAGATAGAGTATTTTCCCGTTTTAAGCGTTATTGTAGCCCAAATAGAACCGGAGATATCATATTTTCATACTTTGACAACGCTCAACAACGTGAACGTGACTACAGCGGCCAGCCAGGGTGCTAAACTTAACACAAAAGAATGAGACACAACGCTTGCCGGCTCCTGTTTCAACTCACGCAGTTTTCACTCGCAAATAAATATCATTGCCACAGTTAGCGCGTCGTAATAATTTGGATCATAACTTTTCCTATCAAACATGGAGTATTTTCCCGTTTTAAGCGTCTTTGTAGCCCAAATAGAACCAGATATATCATAATTACAACGGGACTACAGTGGCCAGCCAGTCTGCTGAACTGAAGAAAGAAGACACCCGCAATGATTAGACTTTATTAGATTTATTTGGTTGTAAGAGGAAAAACAAAACAAAGTACGCCAGTCGTTAACTTTTTTTACGCAGAGAAAAGTGTAATTTAGAATAATTTTACCGTGTGTATATTGTTAAATAAATCAGTTAAGAAGTGTTGACTTTCAATACGTGTGGTTTTCAATCGTGTTTGGCGGGTGGTTACCGAGATAAGGCGAGATAACCCGTTACTCATTACGTTGGATATCTGTTCAGCATCGATTGTTTTTCATCGCACGGTTCACAAAATTTCGATTCAAAGTGATTTACCCTTGAAAAGACCCTCAAAACCTATTTTGGTCTCCGTGGTAAACATCTCTTGCACTTGCAGAGATCATGTTACTATGCAAATTACTGTACAGAAATCTACACGCTTAACATTCATCTCTTTAACAAGTTCTTGCACCATTATCGTTGACCATCGTTTTTGAATGCGAGTCTTGCTCAGTTATTTTAATTTTAGGCTCAAAATGTTTCCAGGAAAGGAGTTTCAAATGTTGATTTTTGTTGCGTTTAACAAACATGCCGAGATCCCGGCAAACTCAAACCAGCCCGGTTAACCGGGCCAGCCCGGCTCATGTAATCAGGCCCTTAAAGAAACTAAGTTAGGTCTGAAACTGTTGTCCTTCCGGCTTGCTTTTCGGAAACGTTTTTCCATCCGAAATGCCGTCGTTCGGGATTCCGTTCGGCCTCTTTGCCCTTGAAATAAAAATTCCTTCTCGTTAACTAGGTGACAAAGATTCATGACTTCTTATCTGCACCATCTGCGAAGTGAGCGACGGTGTTCTGAAATACGATAGCTTTCGACATGAAATTTTGTGACGACGGAGATACTAGGAGGTTTCAACTGCTATTCAAGTTAGAAACAGAGAGGTTCCTTTTTTCGAACGAGTTGTTTTCGATTAATTATCTTTATGTTTTCCTCTACATGCGCGGAATATTCAATACCGGTTAGGAGCCAATATTTACGAAGCGGATAAGATTCGAAATATGATAGCTGTCACTGGCTGGTTTCACAAAATGCAAATTTTGTGTTTGTCGGCAACCTGGTGAATTCTTTTGTTTTATTTGACAATACCACACAAAGAGAAATTACGACGATGAATAACAATGGAAAATACGCGCACATATAGACGAGTCTAAAAAGACGTGCATACGCATTTTTGCTGCGTATAAAACGCGTATGCGTAGTTCGCTTAATTCTGGCCTGCACTGTAGTTGTCTCTCCATCTCTCTGCATCGACTCAACTGGAAGGAACAAACCAAGTCCCAGACTAAGACTCCACTCCTGTCACCTACCTCCTCCTGGAAGACATATATCGTCTTCTTCGGTTCTTTTAACCCTCTTATTAATTTCAGGGATTATTTATTTTAGCCTTTGTGCTCGTGATGCTTTTAAAAATTATTTTTCCATGTTCCAGAAATGACCCCAGTTATCAAACTAAATCTTGATACTGAATACAGTGGTGAATGTTATTAAAATCATGCATTAGGGTGCACGTTTTGTCTTGCTAAAAGTAATTGGATTCCAGATTCAGGATTTCATGTTTTAGGTAAACCAGTCAAGAATAGCTACATGTAATTTGCTTATGTTCACTGACTAAATCTAATTTTTGTTTAAGACATCATGGAGCATGAAGTTACAATATGAGGGACGTTGTTGACAACCTCATCTGCAGACAGCAAAGGAAGAAGCTAAGCCCCCAGTTCATGTAGATTTTAACATTCAAATGTATAGACTGTAGATCTCTAGATCAGTTTTCCCTTGAATACATAAGTTTGTCAACCTTTTTACATTTCATTAGAAATTTATTCCAAATTTGTGATTCAGACAACTACGTAATACACTGTAGTTTGCAGAATTGCATGTGGCATGACTTCCCTGCTAGCAGAGACCTCTTTTCCTTGTATTCAGCTTGTGGAAGAAAAGAGACCTCTGCCATGGGTTAAAATGATCTGTGTTGAGCATGTGGTGCGGTTTCTTAATGACCGAACCATGGCAGAGCTCTCTTTTCTCCCACATACTGAATACAAGGAGGCCTCTGCTAGCAGGGAATGGCATGACTTGCAGAATGGCATAATGCGTTCGGTTACTAGCTTGCGATTATTACATTCTGCATAATTATTATGCAGAATGTAATAATCGCAAGCTAGTAACCGAACGCAGTCACAACAAAATATTCAAAACAAATTGGTCAGGATTTGACCAAGAAATATTTCAGTGTTGAGCACTGCTGTGACTGCTCTCC
>JAEMWC010000375.1:647500-657500 GCA_016490735.1 Pachyseris speciosa
GCCTTCTATAAATGACTTATATTACAGCGGGGATGGTATCAGTGGTCTCCCCTAACTCCTCCCCAACAAAGATAGCATCTTTGCAGTTGAATATTTACATCAATCCCGTAGCCAGAGTCCTCAGTCCCTTTGATCAGTGGTTGTTCGCCAGGAAAGACTTTGGGGACTTCGAAAAAAAAATTTGATTGGCTGCCTCATAACACCTTGCATTGTTTTGCAGCAGGAACCCTGGGCTAATCATGCTTCCAACAACTCAGTCCTGGACTCTTAACTCCAACTTGAACTCGAAATCCAACTAGAAGTCCAACTGAAATTTCAATTCGAACTCCAACTCGAATCCAAACTCGATGGTTCGGCTTTACTCACCCATCTAGGGTAACCTTGGTAAAATGACAATTATCCTGTGGTGGTACAAGGTGACCTGTGTATGGTGTATCCTGTGGTGCTTTGTCTCATGCTATAGGGATTATCAAGGGACATTAAGTGCCATTGATAAAGACACTGAAACAAACGGTCTGCTTTTATTCGCTGAAAGTAAATTGTTTTTTTCATCTGTCAACGTTTGTCAGACGCCCTTCAATTAAGTACTAATTATGTTGACGTTTAATTTAGTTTTCAAAAGTGTTTCCGTTTCCTGTTTTTCCATATTCGCGTGCGATATTTAGTTTTAAACATGACAGGGAGAGTCAGGATTCACGGGATGGTTAAATAGAACATTAGAGTACAGGATGCAAACGTGCGAAGCAAACTCTTCGAGAAAAGAAAATTGAATCGGAAATAGCAACGTCATCTAGAAAATAAGAAGGTAGACAAATATTGATTAAGCCTTGCTCAATTAAGAAGCATTTTGCAACAGTCTACTAAACTAAAAAGTAATTAAATTCGTCAGAAAGTCATTAACAGTATTAAGTGGTTACCATTTTGTTTCCTTCTGCTTGTATTTATTTTCTGCCGTTCAGTCTCAGCCGATATTAACTGCATTAATCAAGAAAGGTAAAAGCTCCTTCTCCTCCTCTCTCTGTAAGCCCCTCCTTCAGGCGTAATTGAAATAAATCAGCTTCTCGGTGTTTTCAGGGGCTATGTTACGAATTTGTATTATTAAGTTAACAAGCCACAATAGATTTTGTACTGATGAAAATCTAGAACAACCCTCTCGTTTTGTTCAAAACTCTACTGGTACAGTGGAACTATAAATAAGTGCCTTCAGTTAACCGCGGATGGTTTAAAGTTAAGAAAAGAAATTAATGGGGAAAAAAAAACACGACCCAGTCGCTGCTTTTCAAGTTTCATTTCATTTGGATGGAGCTCTTGGTCCAGGTTTTAAAGAAATAATGCTCTAGCCTTGACTATACCCGAAATTTGGCCTAAAGGGAAAAAAAAGGGAAAAGCTACCGACGACGCTCTTTTCCAGTTCCAGGAGTGCGCATTTGTAAAGTTGAGGATTGACTCCTATCTTTCATGCTGTTTACATTGGCAATCTTCGAATACCACACTCTACCAACATTTTTAAGAGATGGTACTTCTCTTGCAACAACACAGAGTGTTAGAACCCAGCCGCGATTGAAGGGACCGTGTATAAAGCGCTAATTTGAACACCTCGACCTCGTGAATTGCAGCCCACCCTTTCCGCAGTTACCTCACCCTATCACTCGCTCCTCTTTCTCATAATTCCTGGTTCACCGTCGCTACTCGCAGCCCACCCTCGTTAATTTCAACCCATCCTATTTGCTCCATTAAATCCACCCGCTTCCTTCCTTTGCGTTGCTCACCGTCGTTACGCGCAGCACACCCTCTTTAGTCGCAACCAGCCTTATTTGCTTGCTCCCTACCCGTTTTACTTTTAATTTTTGCTTGGGGTTGACCCTCTTTAATCGCAACCCACCCCATTTACTCGAACACCACCCCTTTTACTCGTTCCATGCAGTTAGCCGTCATAACTCGCAGCTCACCCTCAACGATCACCTACTACTCCTCCTTATTCCTGTCAGGTTTAGGCCAGGTCATACGTTTGGCACCTGTAAATTCAAAAACGTACATTTATAGAACCCTGTTTATGCTGTGAATCCTTCTCGTGGTATGATTGATCCGATGTCCTTAAACCAATCTATCCATTAAATTGCAAACTTAGTGTATTATCGCAAACGCTTACCAATAAATGATTTTGTTGTGATCAGTAATATTTCGCGTTGGTATGCAGTGATCACAGATTATTTTATTGCATCATTTCGTGCTTTTCATTAAAAGTATTATTTCCCTTGTTAGTTACATATGTTTGTTTTCGCCTTAAGGTGAGTGTTTATTCAAAGAAAGTACGAGTGACAAGTGGGATATTCCATGGTATATGACGAGAAAGGTTTGGATAAGTATTTTATATCATGCCATAGAAAATACAAACCCCTATACTAACAACGCAGTGTACGATGGAAGGTTCGTTGAATACCGACGAATATACAACGGCTTTTCTACACTCTGGTTGGCTGTATTTCTTCTCCATGGCATAGCATAAATATATTTACAGGGCTCTATGATCACGTGCGCTGCTGTCTTGAACAACCCGGCGTTTTTTCTTTGCTAGACCTCACAATATTGGCTCATCTAATAAATGAGCGTCATAACAGTCTTACAAAAAACATGATGACAGTGGATTACATTGTGAAAGTAACAGTGCATCAAAGTTTTCCAAACTTTTACTCTTTTCATTTTTTTCCCGTTAGTGGAGACTTAAGTCCTCTTTTTTTCTTAGCAGAACTCTGCAATTTGCGCTAACGAAAAGTAGAACGGTTAGTTTGGTAGACTGAAAAAAATTGGCATCCGATATTGCGAGTAAAATAAAATTTGGGTTTTTGTTCAGGAAGCAAACGGATATTATTTGTATTTAGGGATTCATTACAAGTTCTTCTAATTTCACAAAATCACTAGTCGAGAAAGTTGACGTCACAATTTCCAAAGCTACCTTCCCGTATTAAAGCTTTCATAATTTTCTTATTTAAAGGGGTTATGTCACGGTTATTTGTCGGTCTTTTGTCTGGGGTAAAATTCGGGTCACTAAATTCATTACTAAGAACATTTCTATACACAAAGTGGTCTTGGATCTACAACAGAAAGATAAAAGGACGATCCACGCATAATCGGTTTATAATGGTTACAGTGGACGAATGCAATGCAATATAGCAAATTTATTCTCTGTGTAGCACAGTTTGTTATAACGAGCAATAACTCGCTACCTGCATACCTTTTATGAGAGCTGTTTGCTTAAGCAACATACCACACTTTTCTATGGTTTATAGGCTGATAAACCACGCGGGATTTTGGAAGAACACTCGAAGAATACGTAAATGGTTTATTAGCCTATAAACCATAGAAACGTGTGGTATATTGCTTTTATCTAATAATCCAGGAGACGCGCGAAATTTCCATGAGTTTACTGGCACAATAAACCATGGCCGATTGACCAATCAGAGCGCGTGCGTTAATTTTGCTATTATATAATTTCTCAAATGAAGAATGATCCTCGCACTTGTGAACGCAATTGATGCAATTGCGAAAAGAAGCCTGAAAAAAAAATCAGGACTTCAACGCGGTTTGAACCCGTGACGTCGCGATTACCGGTGCGATGCTCTAACCAACTGAGCTATGAATCCACTGTCGTTGGGAGCAGGTCAATTGTGGGTTCATATGTTCTTAACATATGAACATATGAACCCACAATTGACCTGCTCCCAACGAGCCTCACGGGTTCAAACCCCGTTGAAGTCCTGAATTTTTTTCAGGCTTCTTTTCGCAATTGCATAAATTGCGTTCTTCATTTGATTTCATTTCCGCAGTTCATATACAGTTTCTTTATATATATATATTATGAGCAAGACTAAAGTAATTCACAGTCAGCGACAACCCAGAAACCTCAAACAGATGCTAACAAACTCCTATTTCTCCGGGCAAAAGGACACTAATCCGGAAGTTAAAATTTGTGAAACAAAACGTTGCGGAACATGCCCCTATTTGAAACAGGGTAAAGAATTCACCTTCTCCGCCACGAATGAAAAATTTCGGATAAAGCACTCGATGAACTACACCTCAACGAACTTGATTTACGTAATAACATGTGCAGGATGTGGACATAATTATATAGGAGAAAAGGGTGATGTCCTGAGAAATAGAGTAACAGTTCATAAACAGCAAATTAGAGACCCGCACACACGTATGCTAGGAGTCAGCAAGCATATTGATGAATGTGCTGCGGGATTGACACCTCAGTTCACTATCTTTCCGTTTTATAAGATTCTCAGCCGCTCAGAGGTCATGAGAAAGAACAAAGAGAGGTTTTTTATTTTGAAGTATAAACCCGTTCTTAATGATTTGAAATTACGCTAATTGCTCGCGCGCGCTTAGAATTACAATAGCCATTATAATTGTGATTACAATTACATCTGTGACGCAATAAGTCAATAAACACACTTTGCTATGCCTGAAGAGCCGCAACAGCGGTGAAACGCGTAGCGCAAAAGCAAAGTAACAGAAGACTTTGGGTTTTCATACATTGGGTTGGGTTTATATATATATATATATATATATATATATATATATATATATATATATATATATATATATAGACGGTTGAAAGCGCTTCCTGGGCAACCGAAAGATGCAGAACCAAAAGGATCACTAATGATTCACAGTCCTTATTCGGCGAATGATAAAAAAATGATAAAAAACAGTTGTCCATTTTCGGTCTTTTTAACTGTTTTATATATATATATATATATATATATATATATATATATATATATATATATATATATATATATATAACTCTTCACAAGCATCAGTCACAAACAGTTAATCTTCATGAAGAAACATACACTATCACAAATGAAGATAACCCACATGTTTTGTTCCACACCTATATTTCGACCACATAAAGTGGTCTTCATCAGGGTAAAATTACAGTTACCACCGCACGCGTCATACTACTTTTAAAAGTGTAAACTTAAACAGCCTCGCGCGCGCGCATCAACAAACGATCTCCTCCACGCGCGCATAATGCCATTATAAACCATCAACAAATTACGTGCGTCTGGAACGCCTGTTCTGACCGAAGAAAAAGTCATTGTCATTAAGACCATAAGGACTCAAAGTATTAAGCTTATATGCCCATTGGCCCTCCTTATCCCTCAGCTCCTCTTCCCCATTGACCCTGTCTATCAACTGAATGTTCATATCATCCAAACCGCTATGTCCATCACTCCAAAAGTGTTTATACAGTAGGTCGTCATTCTCCCGCTGTGCCTCATTCAATCTTGCATGGCGTCTTATTCTGGATTTATGGTTGTTAAACCTTATTCTAAACTTTGTAACAGTGGGCCCCACATACTGTACTGAACACCTCTTACATGTGATCAAGTAAACCACATTACTTGAGTTACAATCAAGACTATAGTTAATAGAGTACTTCCTGTCATTATGAGTACACACAAAACAGTCCTTTTCCTCTAAATACCTACAGACTTCACATCGACTTGATTTACATTTACACGTTCCTCGCCCTGGCGCGCGCGCAGTTACAGACTTTGTTTCATTTCTATTGTTTCAATTTCAGGCGCGCGCGCTCATTGGTTAATTCAAATGATTTAAATTTTAATGGCGCAATTATGTTTTCTCGCGCGTACAAAAATAAAGTGGATTTGGGATTTTTGCGGTCCTTCGAGCCGGATTGTAGAGGTTATTTCGGGTCAGTTTTGCAAGATTTTGGGTTTGGAGTGACGAGTCGGCCACCGGCGCTACGAAGTGAAACAAACCGGATTTCTATTTTTCTGGATGGAATAAAGACGAAATGGACAACGAAGACAATCGAGACGGACAAGAAAGGTACGAAGACGAAATTGGTCAATTACATACGGTAGCTGGAGTGTTGAAACGAGAGAAAAAGAATGCTAAGTCGAATTTAACTCGGATGCTAAATCAGTTAGCTGTATTGGTATCAGATGAGAAGTATGATAGACGGAAGATAGTGGAGGTAATAGAACGCTTAGAGAGGTTGAGAGATGAAGTGATGAGGATTTTGGAAGAATTGGAAACTGTTTATTCTAAGTTACAAGACGAGGGGAATGAAAGGAAGACGAGCAAGGAAATGGAAGAAGTTAGCGAGCAAGTAGACCGAGAGCTTGGTGAAGCTCGCGTCATCATGCTAGCACAAGTAAATAGTAGTATAAGTAGAATGGCGCGGAATGGTGGTTCTGGAGATAAGGAGAAAGCTCAGCGTATGTGTGAATCACAGCACTTCGGTGAAGACAAACGAGAGGACAACCGAGTCCCAAGTGAAGAAAGAAGACCCATATGCATCGACTCACCAGAACGTTCGCATTCACAGACACCGACAAGACATACAAGTAATCCACAAGTGGGGGATTTGTTTAACTCAAGCAACGCGGTGAACGGACAACTAGAACGGATCAAGATCCCTGTATTTGGCGGAAACAAGCTAGAATTTCCCAGATGGCATGCTGCTTTTTCAAGCTATGTAGATTCGTCTTCTCTTTCCGCGCAGTTTAAAATGTTGAGGTTGGAAGGATGTCTGACTAGTGAGGCGGCAGAGACGGTCAAGGGACTGGGCTACTCTGAAGGGGCATACGAGACGGCAAAAGCTAGGCTGCAAAGGAAGTACGGAGGAAGTCGACGTCAAGTGCAAGGACATTTAGAAGAGCTAAAGAAGATGAAGATACTTCGAGAGGATGACGCTAAAGCGATAGAAAAATTTGCGGATGCTTTGGAAAGAGCTGTTATTAATCTGAAAGAGAATGGCCGTCAATCAGACTTACAAGTAATGTGGTTTACTTGATCACATGTGAGAGGTGTTCAGTACAGTATGTGGGGTCCACTGTTACAAAGTTTAGAATAAGGTTTAACAACCATAAATCCAGAATAAGACGCCATGCAAGATTGAATGAGGCACAGCGGGAGAATGACGACCTACTGTATAAACACTTTTGGAGTGATGGACATAGCGGTTTGGATGATATGAACATTCAGTTGATAGACAGGGTCAATGGGGAAGAGGAGCTGAGGGATAAGGAGGGCCAATGGGCATATAAGCTTAATACTTTGAGTCCTTATGGTCTTAATGACAATGACTTTTTCTTCGGTCAGAACAGGCGTTCCAGACGCACGTAATTTGTTGATGGTTTATAATGGCATTATGCGCGCGGGGAGGAGATCGTTTGTTGATGCGCGCGCGCGAGGCTGTTTAAGTTTACACTTTTAAAAGTAGTATGACGCGTGCGGTGGTAACTGTAATTTTACCCTGATGAAGACCACTTTATGTGGTCGAAATATAGGTGTGGAACAAAACATGTGGGTTATCTTCATTTGTGATAGTGTATATATATATATATATATATATATATATATATATATATATATATATATATATATATATTCAACACAACTAAGTAATTAAGTGAAAATGTGGCTCAGCCAGGAATCGAACCTGGGTCTCCAGATTACCGGTCGGATGCCTTAACCACTAGGCCACTGAACCAACCACACTAGGCACACATATTTACTGTACAACACATACACAGTGTGGCCTTCTCATGGTAAGGTCCGAGGAAACAATTTCACACATTTTCTACAATCAGGATCACGTCACTACTCCCCGGTCGATCGGCGATGCACGGCCAAATCCCCCTGGAAATTAATTAAGTACAGTAAGGTAGGGAGGGGATATCTTAGCAACTGATTGCCTTAATTACTTAGGATCACCAGCCTATTCCCGTTTGGATGGCGATTCATTAGGGATTCATTAGGTAATCTGGAGACCCAGGTTCGATTCCTGGCTGAGCCACATTTTCACTTAATTACTGAGTTGTGTTGATTTCTGTTCCCAAATTAACCTTGTCTGTTTGTATTTCTCAGAAATCCCTAATGAATCGCCATCCAAACGGGAATAGGCTGGTGATCCTAAGTAATTAAGGCAATCAGTTGCTAATATATCCCCTCCCTACCTTACTGTTCTTTTATATATATATAAAGAAACTGTAAATTTCTGTGTCGAATGATGATACTAAAAACAATGAAAACCCGAAGTCTTCTGTTACTTTGCTTTTGCGCTACGCGTTTCACCGCTGTTGCGGCCGCAACAGCGGTGAAACGCGTAGCGCAAAAGCAAAGTAACAGAAGATTTTGGGTTTTCATTGTTTTTAGTAAATAAATAAATAAATATATATATATATATATATATATATATATATATATATATATATATATATATATATATATATATATATATAGACGGTTGAAAGCGCTTCCTGGGCCAACGAAAGATGCAGAACCAAAAGGATCACTAATGATTCACAGTCCTTATTCGGCGAATGATAAAAAACAGTTAAAAAGACCGAAAATGGACAACTTTTGGTTCAAAAAACGATAAAAATTTAAAAATTTATGATTAAAAAACGTTTCGGTCTCTCGACCTTCGTCAGTTACAAACAGAATGTTAAAAACCTACAACTTAAATATGATTTTACAACAATGGTTACAAATTACATACGGGTTACGTAACTCAGACAATGAAACGAAAAACAATAGGTGTACAAAAAGTATGAAACGACTACGGTAAATTAACAGGATGCGGAATAACAACAATAATAGAACTAGTGATAAATGTTATGTAATTGTCGCAGCGCAACAGGTTCCCCATCAAGGACCTCTGAATCATCATACCTGTCAGTATCATAACAAAATCCCTAAAGAGGGCCCTTAAACAATAAGTAATAATTTCCCAACAAAGAGCCTTTGAATGACCTAGCTAGCACAAAAATAACAGAATCCCCAAAAGAGGGCCCCTGAGCGCTGAAACAACTACAGGTGCTAAAGATAAATCCTCATCTACTATAAAGTGCTCAATAGCAGAGCTAGAGCTGCAAATAATTATAATCCAAGAGTTAGGTTATTTGAACATTTACTGCAACTCTGAGTTTCATGCTTCTTGCGAAGCAATCATCAGGCAACTGCCAGAAATAACGGTCACAATGACAGAAATTTGAAATACAGAACAATGCATACATTACATTACATACTAGGCGTGTCGCGTCACACGGGTCGTTATCGCTAATATTCACGACCATCCATCATGCCGCTTAATAAACCCATCGAAGTCTGAAATTGGTGTAATTAGCAAACACATCCTCGATGAAATCAATACCTCCATCATCAGCAGCACTAAAATAAACCAGTGGAAAAACACCTCCAGCGTCCTTACATGGTTTAACAGTCTAGAAAACAAGAATTCTCTCTCATTCATATGCTTTGACGTTTGTGAGTTCTACCCCTCAATAACTGAGAAGTTGCTTTCCAAAGCACTGGATTTTGCCTCCAAGTACCGTCCAATCAATAGTCATGAGCGTGAAATTATCTTGCACGCAAAACGATCCCTGCTGTTCAACGATAATTGCCCATGGGAGAAGAAATCTGCCAACAATCTATTTGATGTCACTATGGGATCCTTCGATGGAGCGGAGACATGTGAATTGGTTGGATGCTTCCTTCTGTCGCTTCTTACCAAGAAGTATGGCCAAAACATCGGGTTATACCGGGACGACGGGTTGGCAGCCTTTAGTGGGAAACCACAGGAAATAGAGAAGATCAAAAAAGATATTTGCAAAATCTTTCGTGACAACGACTTGAAGATCACAGTCGAAGCCAACACCACGAAGGTCAATTTCCTAGATGTCACGCTTGACCTTAAAAGTGGGAAGTACTATCCTTACACAAAGGAAGGCAATGTCCCACTGTATGTGCATACAAAATCCAACCATCCACCATCCATCCTGAAAAACATCCCTGAGTCAATTAACAAGAGGCTTTCCGAGATATCTTCCGACAAAGAATGCTTCGATAACGCTAAGCCCATCTATCAAGAAGCACTCAACAAAAGCGGATATCACTATAACCTGTCATTCAATGCCACACCAAACCAGACACCACGTCCACGGAGAAACAGACA
>JAEMWC010000375.1:662500-680000 GCA_016490735.1 Pachyseris speciosa
CGCTTGTCGGTATGTTGTCACACATAAAGTAATGTTTTGGTCCGCTAATTATTCACCTCCACTTCGGTGAATAATTGTTAATTATTCGCCACATAATTTAGACACAATGGAAGTAAAAATAGACTGATATCATACGAATATAAGTCATAGTGCGACCTGTGCAAAACCAATATTAATATTTGTTTGGATGTACCTTTCAAAGTTTCCTGAATTAGCACAAAAAAAATTGAAAAAATGTAAACCAGCATTTGATAAAATATAAAGTTCTCGATTCACTGGAAAACTTTTTATAAGCTGGTCGGGGTTTTGCGTATTCTTTCTGAAAATTCTTTAGTATTGGGTCTTTGAAAAAAAAAATTTTTTTTCCTGACTCATGAAAATTATGCAGAAAGATATTATATTCTCCGTTGTTAATGGATGCGGCTCCGAAACTACCACCTGCTTATGACTCAACATTAAGATCCTTTGCGGGTTTAAACTACTTTTAGCGAACAATGAACCTAAGCCTTGAAGTTTTAGGTCGTCGCCTACGAGAGGTTCAATTGTTATTTTCATATACTATTTCCGAAATCTTAGTGTGGAAAAATATTCGCGCTATCTGGTGATCTACAGAAATGGAAACTCAAGCTTTATTTCTCCCAGAGTTCAATTCACGGTCTTCGGCAATGTTCCTTTTCACTAATGACACGTAGGGATAATTATTTTGTTTGCTGAAATGGAGAGATCTATTAATAATTCAGGAGACAGAGGATGTTAATTTTATCCATCTTTACTTTGTGACAACGCTTTCGACTTCATGTCACTTCCCTTCCCCTGTACATTTTCTCTTTCCTTTAGTCTCGCACAAAATGCAATAATATTCTTGAAAATGGTTAAACAAGGAATTTAAACGCAGACGGCAAAAGTTATGACAAAACTCAATAAAAACTACATCGAATAACTTAATGATACATGAGTCAACGTCATTCAGCGTCCTTGATCAACGAACAGCGTGTAGAGTAGATGACGCTTTGACAAACGCTGGTTGACCTAAAAAGTAACACATTTCCTAAACCCTAAAATACATCTGAAGATACAAGAATTCAAAGAGCCTAAAAGATTTGTTTTATCAGTGTTTCAGCTCTCTGAATTCTGTTTTTAATCTGAAACGCTGCGGCGACCAAGGAGGAAATAATGTTACTATTTAAGTTTTTACTGTGTTGATTGTCTTCTCAGAATATTCTTCACAGCTCGTCGTATCTCCCTCATTCGCCAGCAGTATATAAGTGGATTAAAAAACGAGTTGATAAAAACAACAGTTGCAGTGTAGTCCAAAGCAATCTTAATTTCTCTCGTATATCCAACGAAAGAATTCACAAGTATCGTCACAGAAAATGGAAGATAAAAAATTACGAACAAACCATAAACGTAAAGCACAGTCACAGCAGTCGTTTTGCACTTGAGCACGTTCACCGTGTTGGTCTGCAGTCTGAAGGCGGCCATGTTTTGGTCATTTATCTTGCGTTGGTGGCTGCGAGCGATTTGAAATATTTTGAAGGTACTCAAGGTGATAACAATTAATGTTAGAAGATTAGTTACCAAGGGGAGAAGAATCCAGTTGCTTATCGAAAACCTCAGCAAGACACCAGTTATAAAAACCAGCCAAACGACGCAAACAGTTATCAACATACGACGAACAGTAACAATTACTTTGTATCGTAAATGAAGAGTTAAAGAAAGAAGACGATCGACGGACACAATCGCTAAAGTCAGTGCAGATACGCCGCAAGTAGTCCAGCTAAACATGGAGCGGATCATCCTAAATGTACAATATAAGGAAAAATTACCCAAAACCTCGGCTATTTTATGAGCCACAAAAAGTGGCTGACAAATCGCACCCACAAGAAGATCCGAGACTGCAAGACAGGAGAGAAGGATGAAGGATGGCGAAGGATGGTCTTGGACCTTACGAATTGCGTGCAGAATAACCACATTTGCAACAACAGTTAACAACGAAAACAGCGAGTTGAGGATGCAGGTTAGAACATTCATGACTAAAACGTCCGCTGTTTTGTCCAGGTTGATGTCAAAAAAGAAGCAGGTCAAATTAAGCGTTGTGTTGTTCATGGCGAAGGAACTGCTTAAAATTGTCAAGTTTTAGTTAATGACTTTGCCAAAGTGTAAGGCTGTGTTAGCTAAGCCAGTGGTCTCATTGTTAGTCTCAGTGGTGACGTGAAGATTCTCATAATGGAATTTTCCGTTTCAACGTCCTTCCGGTTTTGTGTTGTACCAATGCTTGGAGTCTTCGACAGATATATACACTTTTATGTCGAAGAATTTCGCAATTCTTACGTACCAAGGGGAAAACAAAAGAACTGTTTGCGTGGACAGCCAATGAGTCAGGTGGCGCTTCTCTCGCCATATGTAATCATGTACGTCGATGTCAATGATACTGCCATTTAATGTCCAGGGAGCAGGTAATTTTAAAACCAAATTAGGCTGGTGCACCTTCTTTCGCTGTTGACGGCTGTATACAAACTGAAATTAAGATAAACATGAAAAGATAACAAAGTTAAAGGGGCTCATGGCATAGCTTTCGAGTTGTCTGTCTTGCACTTGTCATGTTTGATTTCTAGCTGAAGAAAGTTTAGCCGGCGTGGCAGGTGTTTTGGTTTGTTTTGCTCCGTATACGTGAATCCAGAGCAAACAAGTTGGCGAGGGGAGGAGGGAGGAGAGAGGCTCTATCTTTCTTGTCACGCTTTTTACGTTGCTTGTTTTAAAGCAAGTAGTCAGACTAGTACTCGGTAGGTGTTTGATTTATAAGTGTGTTTTTCGACGCATTTGCTACCTCAAAGGCCCCCCTGCTCAGCATCCTAAAGATCGGTTGGTGGGTAGAGGCAATCCTCTGAAAGAAAAGAGAGGTGAGAAACAATTTTACAGCAAGTGGGCCACCGAAAGTTTTTGAGCAAGTCATGAGCGATTCACGAGTGAAGTTGTTTTCCTAGCCGTTCTGTGGATGGATTCCGGGACCTCGAATGATAGTTTTCACCTGTAGATACCGATAATACAATCGGTGCAGTATTTTGCCAGTAGGACTGGGTGGTTCAGCACTTGTAAAAAATATCTGAAATGTAATTTGGCGGACTTCCTTGCCGCTTTTATGCAAGAATTTCCCAGAATTCCTTTAAGTCACAAACGCGAATAGTTTAAACCAGTGAGAGAAACTGAACTCAAATTGCGTTATCCTCGTCGCTCTAAAGATCTGTGTAGGAAATGGGGAACAGATTGCAAGAAGAGAAGTCGAAGTTTGTTGCTTATGTAGAGGGCGTTTTTTGGTTTTACAACAGAATAAACATATATTCAATGAAAATTGGAAGTTCTTGTAATAACCGGGTGATAACGTCTTAACAACTGAGCATTTGGCGATAAAAGTGGTTCATTTCAACCAACGTCCAGGATTTGGGAAAGTTGCAGAGTTTTCAAAGTCGAGGTACACAATTATAGTGTCCGTACGTGAAAGATATAATTAGGGGATAGCCAGAGCTTTTCGTAGGCTATTGATACCGGGGAGATAAATCAGTTTTACAAGGCAAGCAGAACGCTCCATTTTGACAATGAAGTTTATCAAAGTTTGAATTTTTGCTGTTCCAAAAGAATTTACTCATTCTTGCCCTCGTTTCGCATTTGATCATTTGGGTTGCTCATGCTGCTGTCGATTTGACGTTTTGAACACTTAGGATGTTTTTCTGGAAGGCTCGTGAACCGATATTGTCTGAGCCATCTTTACCGAACGTTTGGTCGTTTTGGATACTTTGAATTTGCTTCAGACCTGTGAACCGATTTCTTTCTGAGCAATCTAGATCTTTATCGAAAATTTGGTCGTTTCAGAGTTTTACAGGCGTTTTTACATTTTTCTCATGGGTAACAGCAACGTAACGTCATCGGGTAGCCCTAATGGTGACCTAAATAACATAGATAGAATAATTCCCTTATCGGTATGGTTGAAATTGGTTTGATATTTCCATCCAACGAAAATGAAAGGAATAAATGTTTATTATGCTGCGTTTGTAACCTGCAGATCGACAAATGTGTCACGTAATTGACGTATATGTATGCGTGTTTCGACAGTGACATCTCATTTTGCAGTCATTTTATTATAAGTCGACAACCAACTACTAGTTACTACTACACTATAAAGTCCTCAACTGTTAAAATGCTAATGAGCCACCTTCGGCCAAGTTTTGTTTGTACTACGCTTACTCAGTCTTCAAAGAGTTTGGTATTGACTAATATCTTTCTTGCTGCTTACTGGCGATATTTATATTTACATTTACTTACTGCATGACCTAAGAGATAAGAACTCGGACTTCCGGTGGAAGACGTGTATAAAAATGTCGTTTTTCTTCTTTAGCGTTGTCGTCTTGTTTCATCCACAAAGCTCACTTCCGGCGTTTCTGCGCAAGAGGAAACTAGAAATAACATTACCTCGCGGATGGCCCTGGGGACGAGGTTGAACAAAAACAAGGCCGCCATGTTGGATGTGAAACATCACGGACACTAAAATGTCGATTCACCTTGCGTTTTCGAGGTCTAAACAACTAATATGTTAAGAGAAGTGTCTGCGATTATTTGGTTTATCAACGGAGTTGATAATGTAAGTTGACCACCGTACAGGGATTCGATTAGCTGACGTTTCGAGCGTTAGCCCTTCGTCGGAGCGAATTGTGGGTTGTGTATGGTTTATATACAGAAAATGGAGCTACGCTATTGGTGGTAACATGGTAACGTGAACAACAGGAATAAATTAATTGAATGAAAAGCGCTCGTTGATACCGTAGGGATTAAGAGTGCCGATTTGAAAGATCAATTTTTTGCTCCAGATTTTTACGGCTTTCCGTGTTGCCTTGATGTAGGGAAAGGACGGAGATCGACATGTGTCGTTTGGAATGGCTGGGGATATTAAAATGCCGAGCGACTAGTTTGGATGCATCTTTGTCATCTTTCTCAACACCCCGAAGATATTCTCGGAATCGGTCACCTAGTCGTCTTCCTGTTTCGCCGATGTATAACTTTTTGCATAATGTGCAGGTTATGCAATAGATAACATTTGCGGAGGTACACGTGAAACGATCAGTGATCTTAACAGATCCCTTAGGGCCCGATATTTTGTCAGTGTTTTGAATGAAAGGACAAGTTTTGCATCGCGAGCGCGCGCATATAAAAGTGCCAGGTTGTTCAGTTGTTTCGAATGCGCTTCTAACTAGAAAGTTACCTACATTTTTGTCGCGTTTGAATGAAATCAGCGGTGGCTGCGAAAAGATTCTAGCAGTTTCTGGATCATTTTGCAGTACCTTAAAATTATTAAGAATGATGGCTTTAACTGGGTTATTATGCGGATGAAATGTGATAGTGAATGGAATTCTCTCATTCTTTCCTTTTGTGACGTCTGTAGTGCTGACTGTTGATCAATTTGCTGGGCGCGGTGATGCCCCGATTAAATCACAGAATCAGGATAAACCAAATTTTCGTGTTTCACTCCCCCACCGCACAGTACCACAGTTTCTTTAGAAACTAATCCCCTTTATTCATTTGTCTATGCGATTGTTTGTAAGTTCAACAGCGAAGCGAAAGGTTTTAACATGGTCAAACTAGACTCCAGATGTTCCAATATGCCCTGGTCGCTTTAATCATACTAAACTTTGTAATTTTACATTTTGCTGAATAACTCAAGTACGGGATATCACACACCAGTACGGTCTGAGACTTTGACAGGTATTTTATTTACTAGTTTTGTACAATATCTCAATTTGTGAATGATTTATATGACATAATACATATATGACCTGTTCCCAACGTCAGTGGCTTCATATAGCTCAGTTGGTTAGAGCATTGCACCGGTATCGCGAGGTCACGGGTTCAAACCCCGTTGTAGTCCTGAATTTTTTTCAGGCTTCTTTTCGCAATTGCATGGTGCGTTCACAACTGGGAGGATTATTTTTCATTTAATATCTCAATTTCTTGACATTATTTTTGAATGATAAGCGATTTTATTTTTTCTTGGGTGACGTGAAATCTAACTATTGAACTGGCTGCAGAAACCTTAATCTCTTTTTTTATAGCAATGTCTCTGTTTCAAATGACGTATTTGAAAACAGTTTCACCCTGCGGAATATTTGTTCTCCTCACCTTTCACCGAGATTCCATGTCAAAAAAATCGTCCGTTCTGTAATCGTCTTTAATGCAAGTTAGCGGACCTATGAGGAAACAACCTAGCTCCTGGGATCAAAAGCAGTTAAAAGGTATTAATCATTCATTGTTTTTATGGTGATCGTGTTCTATGTAGTCGGTTTTCTATGCCGTCGGTTTTTGGGTCATCGTTATCTAGACATCCATAACACAAGCAATGTTGAATGTACTTGAAAAATGCGTTGTATTAGAGAAGGCAGTGAAACTAACTGTACATAATGACCATGATGCCATAGCGAAAATAAAATATAGAGAGGAATTTAGATCTTGTTATTCTAATTTTGTCATCATATTACAACCGTGTAGGTGATCAGTGAAGTAGCAAATTGCAATTTCTGATTGCCTCTTGCCGGAAGGCCGAGTGACGGCCAATATGGCCTCTTGTTAATAATGCTTATAGTGTTTTCTCTTTTGTCGAAAAGGGAAAGAAACGAGAATCAAATTTTAGCATAAAAATTGATCTAATCGTTACTAAGTCACTTTGGTTGCTCCAGTCTCCGCCCGTCTTTAGTCTAACATTCAGAAATATATATGTAAACACGTAAGATGACCAATCGACTACGCGGACCTAGAGTAGTGTCACTTAGCTTAAGAAGGAAAGCGAAGACAATTCTAAAAGGCACTGTTGCGCTCTAGTCGGCGATATTTTTCTTTGCGTTTTAGATAAAAAAGAGGAACAGTCAACTACTTTTTGAATAAAATTTCACTTAAGTAGACTACTCTCTTCGTATAGACATTGTTCTCAGTTTCTTCTTTAGCAGGTGCAATAAAGAAAAAACTATATTCCTTATGGCAAAAATATTACCCAGCGTATTTAGCACGAATTCAAATTCAATTTTGGCCTACTTGATCACAGAGTCACTTTTCACGTCGCTTACTTCGGGGTTCTCTTCCTCTTCGTTGTTTGCATTCTCTTCTCGGTGTGTTTTAACATAATCTCCTCTTGTTGTCTTGCAGCCCGTGACCAACAACGTGGCAAGGAATTATTCACAGCTCGTCGTATCTCCCTTTTTCGCAAGCAGTACACGAGTGGATTCAAGAGCGATTTGATGAAAGCAGCAGTTGAGGAGTAGCTCAAAGCAATCCTCACTGCTCTTGTGTCTCCTATAAATGTTTGTGCAAAAATTGTTACGCAGAAGGGAAAGTAGAAAATTACAAACAAACCGTAAACGTAGAGCACAGTTACACCTGATGTTTTGCACTTCAGCACGTTCACCGTGTTGATTTGAAGAGTCAGAGCGGCCTTGTTTTGGTCGTTTATCTGGCGTTGGTGTCTGCGAAAGATCTGAAAAGTTTTGGAGATACAGAAGGTGATGACAATTAATGCTACAATGAAACTAACTAAAAGAAGAAAATTCCAGGTGATACTGCTTATCCATAACCTTAGCAGCACAACTGTTATGGAAAAGATTCAGAGGACAAAAGTGGTCTGAAACACTCGAGGTACAGTGATAGCTGCGCCGTATCGTAGATGAAGCGTTAGAGCAAGATAACGATCAACGGAAACCGCTGCTAAACAAAGACAAGACACAATGACCAATTATGTAGCCAGAAACTAAGTAGGACATCCAGGCTGTGCAGTAAGCATTCACGTTTTCTTGAAGTCAAGCTGATTTAAGCGCCAGCAAAGATGGCTGACAAATCGCACCCACAAGGAAATCCGAAACTGCAAGGCAGCATAACAGGATGACGAACGGGGAATGAAGGTTTTGGGTTTTGCGAATCGCATGTAGAATGACAAAATTCCCCAAACATGTTCATGGAGAAAACAGCGAGTTTAGAATGCACTGTATGACGTTTCCGATGAAGACGTCTTCAAATCTGTCCAAATTTATGTTAAGAATAAAGCAGTTTATATTGAATGTTTTGTTCAGGGCGAAAGCTGTCGGTTGCCACAAAGATCTGATGACGTCCCCAAAGAATCAAAATTAGACTGGGTTAGAAGAATACATCACTGTAGAAATTCAGACATTGTTATTGGATTTTTCTTTCGGATTTTTCTTATGTGTGTTGCTTTCGTTATCTAAATTCAATTCTATCACCTGACAAATAATGTGAATAACAAACTCCATGGCAATCGTCCAAAATTATTATGGTTGTCAGTTTAAGTGGACTAAGTGGACGCCTTCTTTGAGCTCCGCTCGCTAGGAGGTAATAGTTAAAAATAGAAATTGAACAAGCCAGCTGAATAGAGGATAAAACAAGCAGGGCAATGTTTTCCATTTAAAACTGTTGTTTTCAGTCAAATGCGAATAGATTTCACCAGATCACCAGAAAAAAAAAAAACCACGCGATATTCCCTCTTTTAAAGGGGGACTTAACGTGAAGTGGAGAGAAATTTAAAAAAATGTTAAAAAATGTTTTGAAACGCCATCAGACAGTAAGACACCCCCCAAGGGCTCTCCAGCGTGTTGGGGAACTGTTTGGTGTCCGTCTATTAATTTCTAACTTCAAATTCCAATTTAAAACCTTCATTAAATCTTCAATATCTCCTATTTTCCTCAATTTAACTAATCCTTTAAGAAAAATTATCTCTTCCTAAATATATCCAAAAATCTCCAAAGAAAATTAACAAAATATCCAACAACATGGCTTCGTGAGATGAGCATAGGGATTTTTAATTGCCTTGAAACCTGATCGAGATATTAACGTTAAATCCATGTTAAGCGACGAAATAGCGATTTTTGTTTAAATCCCGCCTTAAATAGAGTTTCTTATTGCTATTCGTTGACGATTTTGAAATGACTTGCACCCTATAGTTCATAAATAGCGCATACATTTCTAGCCAAATCTTTTCACAATTAGTAGTAATTAGTGGCCGAGGTGAGACGAAGAAATAAATTTTTGCTTTGCTTTATAAAACATTGCGACAAGATTGAAAAACTCAAAACCGTCTCAGTTAAAAATTTAAAAAAGGTTGCCAATTCCAGAGGTAACCTTTTTTCAAGTTCGTCAATGTGGCAATTCCATGCAAGGTTTTCGTCATAAAAAAAATCTCAGTAATTTAGTAGAAGAGACCCGATTTATCGGAGTACTGTAGAATTCTAAGGCCGGTGGAACAAGAATAATGCTTAGCTCTTGCCTTGGGCTCTTGCTTGAACCAATTAACATGAATTCGGTTTTTGTGATGTTGAAAGTCAGTTTAATCGCAGTGAGCAAAATAATAATATTCTCTAAATCTACATTGAGAGTAGACTGAATAGAGCCTATATAGGTCTATCTATATAAAAAATAATAACGGACCTAAGATAGTCCCTTGGGGATACCACAGTCAAGGGTACAAGTTACAGAAAGAGAGCCATTCGCAAAACATTTTTGCGTCCGTTTATAAAGGTATGATTCAAACCACTTATGAGTGTTGTTCTGTACTTCATACAGATACAATTTCGATAAAAGGATGGAATACTCGATAGTGTCGAAAGCTTATCTATAAAAACGATAGCGTCAATATTCCCACGGTCGTTTTTGGGGGCCCAGCTATCAGTGGCTTCAGCTAACGCTGTAACAGTTCAACGTAAAGAGTGAAATCCTGACTGACATTTAGAAAAAATATTGTGATCGGATAGATATGCATTAAATTGATCATTAACTATTGTTTCAAATATCTTGCCTATTGCAGAAATCACAGATAGCGGGCGATAATTGTTCATGTCGCTCTTTTCGCCCTACTTAAAAAAAGGAACAATATTTGCACATTATATTTCCATTCTATTGAAAATACAAGAGGCTACAATTAGCCTAGACCCGGGCTTGCAAAAAACAGTATTGTATCTCTAACTTAGTGCTAAACAAAAGAATAGAGGGAAGTCTGTCTTTCTTACATCGGACGCATTGTGTTTAGTTTGTGTTGGAGTCTATTTCTTTAGACCCCTATCAACATATATTCCTCTAAAATACAGCTCAACCATTGAGCACAATAATTATAACACTTGTAAAAAATATTTCTAAAAGAACAAGAAAAAGAGAAACAGAAAAAATAAAGCCCGTGATATATACCACTAAACGACATCGAACCCGGGTTAGCTGCGTCACAGGCAGGAACAATGACCTTTAGGCCACAGAGGTTTATCGTTATGCAAGATGATAAAAATAGTGCATTGATTCCAAAAAAAAAAAAAAAACTAAGCACACTTGTTTTCGCTTCGATGGATAATTGTTTGAGAAAGGAAACGCTTATCGAACGATGTTGGATTTTTTCGCATAAATGTGAATGGAGTCTCGGTGAAATGTGAGTAGAAAATTAATTAGCAGAGTGAAACTATTTACAAATACGTCAATCCAGGGTCATTTGAAACACAAGAAAGGAACGTTTCTGGACAGTTTCAAGGGACGCTAGTACATTTGTAAAATATAATCGCTTATCATTCAAAAATTAAAGTCCAGAAATTGAGATATTGTGGCAAAATAGTAAATAAACTACCTGTCAAAGTCTCAGGGGTGTGTGGTATCCCGTACTTGAGTTATTCAACAAAATGTACATCTCAATGGAGCGGATACGGGAACACGGCAGTCCATCTGGAGTTAAATTTTGGTCATGTTAAAAGCTTTCTTCTCGCTGTTGAACTTGCAAACATTCGTATAGACATTTGTCTTAACATATTAGTTGTTCAGACTTCAAAAACACAAGGTGAATCGACGTTTTCCGATACGTGACAACAGGCGTCATTCTTGCTGTTGATATGAGATTTACACTCGAATCATTCGGCCGTGAAAGGTCAAACTCCCTTTGTCTGTAGTCTCTAATTTTTGGCGCTTCCCTCGCGTCGCGTCTCCTCGCAACTTCGCGCGCGCACGTGCCCCCACAATCCGTCGCCAAAATTAGAGACTACTCGCTGTCTCCTAAAGCAGACACGGGGAAACACGGCAGTCCATCTGCCGTTCAGTTTACGCATGTTAAAAACTTTCTTCTCGCCGTTGAACTTCCAAACATTCGCATAGACACTTCTCTTAACATATTGTCTGTTCAGACTTCAAAAGCCACAAGATGAATCGACATTTTCCCATACGTGACAACACGCATCACTGTTGTTAAAATAGTTGGCGCTTGCGCAGAAACGCCGGAAGTGCCATTTGCGGATGATACTGGACGACGAAAAAGAATTCGAGAACCGTCGGTAGTTCTAGACCCGGGCGCCGCGCGAGACGCGCGCAGCCCGGGTAACAAGAAATCGTAGGAGAAATAAGATCGGCAAGTAGTAAAGAAGCGAATGAATTATCTCCTTTTTTGCGCAGGAATCTCATTAATTTGCGCAGGAAGACATCAACGTCGATGACGTAATAGGCTATCATCTTAATCTCATGAATAAAATGCTGTTGTTTCTGATGAAATTGCTAAGGAATACATTAACGCGGGTGGCGTCATAAGCTATTGTTTGCATCTCATGAATATAATGCGCAGGATTCCTATTAGCGTACGGGGGAATATACGGCATGAATAGACTTAGCTCGAGGCAAGACATGTTCCAATCACAGGTCAAATGTAAAACGAAACGAGCAGGGCAATTTTGCTTACAGCGAAGGTACCAGAGTTGTAATAGTACTGAGTTTGTAAATTATGCCATGAAGACTAAGGCATGTAAGTGAGATAGATGAAAGAGTCTGTAAGTGTTTGGAACCCGTCCTGTTCAGGGAAACGTACATAGAAAAAAAATGAAAGGAAAATACTAGTTTCGACCGCGCGCGTATCGTCGTAGAAACGAGAAGATATTAGTTAATGAAAAATGGGTATTTATAGAATTGCGCGTTGCCATGGCGAGGGCCAGTTTTAAAGGAAAAAATAAAGGCAACCCGAGGGTTAGATATAGCTATATAATACTTTTAATAAACAAGGTCTTGATATTATCACCGTTTCTCACAACTTATTTTTTCAGCATGTAACGGTTTTTCTTGTCGCGACAATATTTTCAAAACGACGAAAACGCTTCTTTCTTCTTCTTTCGTTGGTTTTATGCAAAAATTGTGAAAGTTTTGGCTGGGAATGGGCCTTTTGCAGGATGTCAGTCAGGTGGTACAAAAACGCCATGCTGGGACGCAAGCAACCCACTAGGACAAGAACAACAAAGAAAATTATCATTTTAAATGATGTAAACACTTTGGCTGTCTGGTCCCAGTGGGTTGTTTGCGTCCAAGCATGGCGTTTTTGTGCCACCTGACTGACATCCTGCAAAGGGCCTATAATGTGGACGGTAGCTATAGTTATTTACTAACTATGGGTGCAATATCACTGAAAATAATTTAAACACAAAGGAAGGAAATTTTTTCCACAGACCAGAGCATTTTTCATTCCATCTCTACTGACATAATTCGCGTTGGGCTGAAAATAACAGGTAACTGCTACTGTTGTTCTGCATTTTTTTTTTCAGCTGCCTGTTCGATTTTATTAGTCCTAAGCGAATGGAGCGAGAAGAAGAACACAATCAAACTCATGCAAATTAACAAAAAAAATTAATCGGATGATTGCCATGAGTTTAGAAATTCAACTGATGACCCTTCACTGCGCTCCAAAGTTTATTATTTACACTTTTTGACGGCTGATATAGAAGCAAATTAGGAGAGAGAGATTAAAACCAGAAGGCGAACTTGCACGCGACGATCGAACAAGGGCTTTGAAGTTTGCAAACTTCAATACAACGGAGAAAATATTCTGCTAACGCGTTTAATATTTATTATTTGGCGAAATGGTCGCATCTTTGTGCAAAGGACAGTGTTCGTCATCGTCATGAACAAAACAACCAATTTCACCTGCTTCTTTCTGAATGTCAACTTGGACGAAACGGAAGACGTCTTCGTCGCAAACATCATACAGTGCGCTCTTAACTCGCTGTTTTCCCCATTAGCATGTTTGGGGAATTTTGTCATTCTGCATGCGATTCGTAAAACCCAAGACCTTCATTCGCCGTCCTACATACTGTTATGTTGCCTCGCATTTTCGGATCTGCTCGTGGGTGCGATTTGTCAGCCATCTTTGGTGGCGTATAAAATCGCCGAACTTGTAGATAACTTCACTGTTTACTGTACGTCGAGGATAATCCACGTTTTATCTGCCTACATAACGGCGGGAGTGTCTTGTCTTTCTTTAGCAACTGTTTCAGTTGATCGTGTTCTTGCGCTTACTCTCCATCTACGATACGAAACAATTGTCAGCGTTCCTCGGGTATTCCAAACCGCTTTTGGCCTCTGGCTCTTTTCTATAACAGTTGTTCTGTTAAGACTATGGATAAGCATTACCGCATGGAATTTTCTT
Organism: Pachyseris speciosa; assembly: GCA_016490735.1. NCBI lineage: Eukaryota > Metazoa > Cnidaria > Anthozoa > Scleractinia > Pachyseridae > Pachyseris > Pachyseris speciosa. Next base: position 675,969 of record JAEMWC010000375.1, read on the forward strand.
TTCTTCTCTCTTCTCCTTGCTACATTAATTGTCATCACCTTCTGTACCTCCAAAACCTTCCAGATCGTTCGCAGACACCAACGCCAGATAAACGACCAAACCATGGCCGCTCTGAGTTTTCAGACCAACACGGTGAACGTACTTAAGTGTAGAAAATCAGCTCTGACCGTAATTTACCTGTATGGCTTGTTCTTAGCTTTTAATCTTCCTTTCTTCATAATAGTGGTTATCGAATTATTTATTGGATACACGAGAGCAGTGAAGATCGCGGACGAGTACGCCTCAACTGCTGTTTTCACCAACTCGCTCTTGAATCCACTTGTGCACTGCTTGCGAATAAGGCAGATACGACGAGCTGTGAAAAATTCGTTGCCAGGTCGTTGGGCGGCTTGACAACAAGAAGAAGAAGAAGAAGAAGAAGAAGAAGAAGAAGAAGAAGAAGAAGAAGAAGAAGAAGAAGAAGAAGAAGAAGAAGAAGAATACCCCTAGGACAACAGGGGCTACGAAACTGTTTATCGTGCTTGCTAAGGTGGTTGTCAGTTTTTTATGTTTTGGTGCTGAAAATAGGTATTAGATCGAAGATTTTGCAGAGTATTCCAAAGATTACTAGAGGACACTGATAGAAATCAACGCTTAGTAAGCTAAAAATAAACCTTTTAGAATATTTATTGTTTTCAAAAAACGAGACCCTCTACTTTCCTTCACAAGTGAGACTATTTGAACGTGTTTTTGACTGGTCCATGTGTTTTGCTTTCTTATATATTTCTGGATGGTAGATTAAAGACGGGCAGAAACCGGACCCACGAGAATGGACTAAGTGACAAAGTATATCAATTTTAGCAGACAAAATTTTTGTTATGTGTTTGGCTGTTAGGCAAAAGACAATGAATTGCTTTAACGAGCAGCAGATGTATATATCGCCATTTAAGTACCGGCAAGAATTATCCTAGAGAAAACCCGAACAAAGGTGTAAAGCGTAGCAGAAACATAAATATTAAATTGTCCGTAGACGTTAGAGGGTTATAGCCTCGATAAGTTTAAACAATTTTTACGTCTTAAAAACTTTCTCATTCTCTTTTGTTTTATTACCATATTTTAGTGTTTTAATTTATTAATTGTTTTAACTTATAATAACGAGGGCCACCCTAATTAACTTCGTGTTAGCTTTTTGGTGCCACCCTCTTTAAATATTGTGATCTTATCTTATCTTATCTTATCCTATTAGTATTTGTGCAGGTGAGGATGGAAGTGCAATACTAGCCTGCAGTGCAGGCGTTTTCGGTGGGCGTGAGTTATTTCCTCGAGTAAGCGGCGCCATGTTGAATTTCACTATAACGCAAGGAGCTGGGTCGAGTCGAAGGGGGCGGGGCGGAGGCGTAAGGAGAGAAAACGCCTGCCCGATAACTCTGTGAAAACGAGAAACACCCTCGAATTAGTCGCGCTTGATCGCTCTACCGGAAATAAATTTCCAGCCAATCAAAACTGAAGAATTATTTCTGATGATCTGATGATCTTTAATTAACATTTCAACAACACATTTACAAAAGTGACTGATCCGCAAATAGCACTGGCTAATCTAGGCGGATCAGTCAATTATATATAAGGAATTAAAAATAAATAAATAAAAAGTCACTAAACTATTACAATATTACTATAAGATATGCATTAGATTACTACATTACGCTAACTGGCAGAGACAATTTTCATGTAGTTACGAGTTAAGGAAAGAAAGAAAGAAAGAAAGAAAGTAAGAAAGAAAGAAATAGTACAAGCAATGCAGACTGGAAAGTAGAGAAGGGAGAATTGGAGAGAGTGGTATACGTCTGTAAGCGAAGTATATAGCTATAAGGCACAATAATTACTGTTGTTGAGTTTCAATATTAGAGAATGGGCGTCAACATAATAGTCCTCAATCCCAAGTACAGTTAAAAGCAACCTATGAATTTTTCGTTTAAATGCTCTTTTCGTGAGCTTAGGCCAGACGGGGTGTAGACAATTCCATAACCTTGTACCAAACGCAGAGAAAGACTTGAGTTTCACATGCAATCTAGATTTTTGTACATAAAAATTATCTGCGGAAGAGAAACGCGTATTATATGCATGAATGTGAGATGAATGAATAAAAAGTTCACGAATGTTCCTAGGTGTAAAACTAGTAGAAACATCATCCATTATGGTGGAAACCGTTTCAAAGTAGAGCATATTAACGGGTAGGATGTTCGAAGCAAGAAAAAGAGGGATGGCATGAGATCTTTTATTGGAAAAGAAAATCAGACGTAGGGCACGCTTTTGCAGGGTAAGAATCTTTTTTAGATCACACTGTGCTGCCTGACCCCAAACAGGTATACCGTAAATATAAAGCGTGTAGGGAAATATCAACGAACGGTAAATTTGAAGAAGGGTATTTAAAGGTACATGGTGTCTCAGCCTAGCAATTATGCCGACTATTTTGCTAATCTTCGAAGCAATATGATCAATGTGAGGCCTCCAGGTTAAGTTCTTGTCAATTAGCACTCCTAAAAATTTTACATAATCTTTACATTCAAGAACCCCGAATCCATTGTTGTTATTTTCCGAAATTGTGATACATGGTTGATGATTAATTCTTTTTTGATTTCTTCGCGTTAATGGTTAGTTTATTAGCATTAAGCCAGTCACAAACATTTTTAGCTCATTATTAACTACGGTTTCCAGGGATTTCAAGTCCTTGTCAGCATATAACAGGTTGTGTCATCAGCAAACAGATAAAAGCCAAGTTTATTGCTAGAAAGATAAATATCATTAATATAAATCAAGAAAAGTAGGGGGCCTAAAACAAACCCTTGTGGTAGTCCATGGGCCGAGACGAGATTCGGTACCACCTGAGGTGGCAAAGGCTATCATATATCAAATTAAAGCTTATCATGAGTAGAATCCAAAAATATATGATAGCAAGTCTTTACTGGTAGCTAAAGGCTGTCACGTGACCTTGAATTGGGCAATAGGCTCCCCATCTGAAATAGCCCGGGGAATGCATTGAAATCTCATTGCAGGGAATTCGATCTGAAGTGCCAAATTAAGGTTAATGTTGTCATTTAAGAAATAATAATTGTGTGTTAATTTAATATAAAATGAACAAACAGTATGATTTTATGACGTCACTTTCGGTGAATTATAAGAAATATTTGAAAAATAAATTTCTACCGCCAATTTTTTTTGTGATTTCGTAATGAATTTGTATCTTTTCCGAAGAAAAATGATATAGGAAAATTTGTTTGTAGATACTAATGTAAATAATTTGTGCGCATGCTGTCTCTATGACTTTTAGGCCGTGGGTACCCTGTGGTAATGACTTAAGCTTGGAACTTTCCAAGCATTTTAGTTCCAAACTCGCTCTGATGATACGACCGCCACTCTGTATTACGAAAAAGTTTTAAAAGCAATCATGTAAATGAACCAAAGTGTATATTAAAGTGGGCTGTTTTTGTACCAATTCAGTTTTCGTCTTGTTCTTGCTTTCTTTTCTTTACTTTAGCTGCGTACCAGTTGGCACAATCAGTTTTGTCGTGCTCCTGGTTTTGCTTGGGAGATCATCATGGAATAAAACTGTAAAAATAAGTTAAAGTTGTTTCTACGAAAGATGCCAGTTTGACTTTGACTTCACAATTAAGCTTCCTCAAGGCTTACCAGAGATCTCATAAGTAGGGGACGACATCCTATCTAAATGTAATGAGAGTACGACGCTCTAATCTATTTCCGGTAATAAGTCAATATCACCATCATCTTCCTCTGATTGAATTGACATTTCATCGGGCTGGTTTGAACAGTCTGCCAGACGACATAGATCACTGCACTTCAATCCATTCAGGATACACTCGCACGTGTTGCTCTTGCAGACCCTCTTGCATGTGCACGCCAGGAGCTCGATCACGGCTTTAGGAGCCGGCGACCCACTCATCCATACTATATCCAGCCGCTGACCGCTCTCGTCACTTTCTAGAGCCCATCCCTTTCCAGCCGGATCTGGAACTTGGTTGTTGGTGAGTGCGTTCT
>JAEMWC010000375.1:685000-778337 GCA_016490735.1 Pachyseris speciosa
TTCTCAGTAAGCAAAAAATAGGCCCTCGATTCTCAGTATACTACTAACTATATTTCTTATAATTCACCGGAAGTGACGTCATAAAATCATACTGTTTGTTCATTTTATATTAACACACAATTATTATTTCTTAAATGACAACATTAACCTTAATTTGGCACTTCAGATCGAATTCCCGTGTCTGCAATGAGATTTCAATGCATTCCCCGGGCTATTTCAGATGGGGAGCCTATTGCCCAATTCAAGGTCACGTGACAGCCTTTAGCTACCAGTACAGACTTGCTGTCATATATTTTTGGATTCTACTGATGATAAGCTTTAATTTGATATATGATAGCCTTTGCCACCTCAGGTGGTACTGATCCTCCATTTTTAGCCACTTGGCTCATGGACTATGGAATTCCAGTTACCGAGTTCTTCTTGGATGAAATATGGTCATTGTCAATATGCGTTGTTTGTGTTCGGTTAGCCAAATACGACGAGAACCACTCGTGTGCAATACCTCTGATCCCATAATGGTGTAATTCATCAAGTAAAATAGTGTGGTTGACAGTATCAAACGCTTTCTTCAAGTCGAGAAAAATGCCACATGTAAACATTTTCTTGTCCATATTTGTTTGTATCGTATTCACTATGTCCAAAATTGCATGCTGAGTGGAAGATTTTTCTCTAAAGCCATACTGGGCTTTATATAAAAGTTCATTATCTTCGATGTATGATTTCAATCGATAATACATAATTTTTTCAAAACTTTCATTCAGCGAAATAGGACGGTAGTTGCTGGGGTCTGTCTCATCGTCGCCTTTGTATACTGGGATAATTTTTGCATGTTTTAACTTGTAAGGATATTTTCCAGCTTGAACAGAGAGGTTGATGAGCTCAGTTAAGGTTGAAGAGAGTATGCTCTTTGCACATTTCAGAACGCGAATAGGGCACGAATATAGCCCGTAAGCCTTGTTTGATGGTAGGTGCGAGATTTCTAGCTCAATGTCTGACGAAATGACCGGTTCAAAGAAAAAGGAATTGGTGAAATTAGTATTTGTTAAGTATTCGTTATAGTGACAATTACTCTCTGGTACATTTGCCGCTAATTTTTGGCCAACCGTAGAAAAGAAATCATTTAGCACATTCGGAATTTCCGCTGGGTTACGCGTCACACCAATCCCATTCAGTCGTTTAAGGCCAACAATGGGTTTAGACTTTCTTTTGTTGCGGTTAATTACCTCGTTGATTCCAGTCCACGTTTTCTTCATATCGCTCATATGTTGTGTAAAATATGTGTGGTAATAAAGCTTCTTGCTATGTCGAGTAAGGGTTGTAATTTTGTTTCTATAGAATTTGTATTTGTCGATATCCCCTGAGGCGAATAGAGCGTTCTTAATGTTTATAGATTCGAGTTAGATTCGAGTATTGCTTGAATTTACGTTTTGATAAAAGTTTGAGCGGAGCATGTTTATTTAGTAGTTTGTTAAGTTTGTTATAAAGTTTTGAAAAAGCGATATCAATATTTCCGTGTGTTCTTGCAAGAATCGATTCCCAATCGACTTGCACTACTTCAGAGTTAAAATCTTCTTCTGAGAACCTAGAGAAGTCACGCACCATAGTTTTTTGGGGGAGATTCTTTTCATAGAAGAATTCAGTCAAACAAAATTGAGAGTAGTGATCGTTTATGTCCGAGATTATGTTGCCACTTGTGATTTTCCCGCAATTTTTATTTACAAAAATATTGTCAATTAGCGTGGCCGAGCTGCTGTATACTTTAGCTGGTTTATCAATCGTTGGAATAAAGGAGTAGTTTTGTAAGGTGAGTAAAAACTCTTTAGTGAAATTGCATGTTTCGGCATTGAGGAGGTTTATGTCGCCCATCATAAAAACTGTCTTGTCGGACTTACTAAATCTCTCGAGGGCTTTATCAAAATATCCTAAAAAGGTCTCTGGAGCGTTGTGCTGTCTGTAGATTATTCTACAGATAATATTGCTTTTCTTTTCAAAGAGAAACTCGACCCAGAGAGCTTGGAAGGCGTTGGTTGACGTTTTCTCTATTATCTTATATTTAAATTTGTCACTAATAAACATACCAACACCTCCAGCGGAAAGAGGTGACGGAACGAATTCAAATTCATAACCTGACAGAGTTGTTCTAGCCTGCGTCGCAGACGTAACAAAACCCCGGTTGGTAGCGACGCTACTAACCGGGGTTTTGTTACGTCTGCGACGCAGGCTAAGTTGTTCTGGCTGATCAGAATTTGCAATTTTAGTCTCAGTTATTCCTATAACACTAAAGTGATACTCCAGTTCGTTTAAAAGATGAGTTTCTAAGCTTTCAAAATTTCGTTTCAGGCTTCTTACATTGTTGTGAAATAAAGAAAACTTCGGGATTCCATTTCTTGTATCATTCAAGCTATTTTTCATTACATGGAAACAATGCGGAGCGGTCATTTCACGAACTGAGATGATCACATTAACTGCTCTAACTGTCTTCGCTTTCATAGCCTTCGATTGCAGTATCGGCTTTTAGGTATCCCCGGGAATACACAGTCGCGTCTTTGACCGGCTCGCAACATATTTGAATGCGCTGTAAATTTCTTACAGAAACTAGATTAGCACAGTCATGGCAAGGATTTCCATGCCTTTTAAAGGGATAAAAAGCAAGATACACTTGATTGGTTGTGATTTATTTCGTAGAAGCTGGAACGCACGCAAGCGAAATTTGATTCGCACTCGTATACAAATTTGACCTGAATTGTTGATTCAGTGCTTTGTTCTACAACCGAAAGGAAGCTTGAAATTCCCATATTTTGCAATGAAACGGCATTCTCGTAATACCTACGTACAAAGGGTGCGTGTGGCCGCCACAGCCGAAGTATTACGCACTGCAAAATCAAATACGGTAGATTTTGTTTTTGTAAACATACAGGACTTTTGCGGGGAAAAGACAGCTTTCTGACATAATTATGCAATTTACAATTTTTACTGCTGGTGTGAAACGGTCCAAAGGCAAGTTCTTAAGAGCGGATGTCTGTAAATATCGACCAGAGGTAGGAATTATATACCCTAGGTATTCTATTAATGAAAATATAAATTTTACTTTCATCGGATGAATATTTTGGTCATATGGATGGTGTCAAGTTCGGGCGCTTTATAACCTCTGCCAGATCGCTTTTTCGAGGCCCTAGACCGGGCTACGGAAAGAGCTCAATTTGAATCTAACTGAAATATCATTCAAGCGGCAAAGTTTCTTATCACATTTAAGAGGATTGAATACGCATTTTGAGTGGTCGTGCCCTTGAATTGATTGCGACTAGAATATTTTACAGATTTTTAAATATTTACAAAATTTTGAGGATTTCGCGGGAGGAAAATTTTGTCGAAATTCAAAGGCCTAAAATCACACCCGGTACCTAATTTCAAACAACAAAAACCATCCCAAATTAAAAAGCAATGTCAAAGCTTTCAAAATATGTTTTTGAAACTTTGGCCAACATATGAAATGAATTTTTGGGAACGCGAAATTCACGGAGCACTTGAGTGAAATTTGACCCTTCTGACTTGACAGTTTTGAGGTTCGGCGCGACACAAATCAATACTCAAACAAATATTTCAGCCAAAATAAGTGTAATTTATGCAATCTCAAGTCTTACAGTTATACATACATGTTTTATAGACATTGAATACAAAATTTACAACAATTTTTAGCCGAAAAGAACTCATATCTCAGCTTTTAGGTACTAAACTTGCCTCGCCATATAAATGTGAACATGCACTGGGTCAAGTTCTTATCACTCAAAGCCAATAGTTTAAAATCTACACCAAATATCTATCCTGTGTAGCATATAATCAGGTGTTTGTTTGTACCTTTTGTCCATTTTCGTCCTCATTTCCGCAAAATCGATGTGTCACGAGTCTTGTGTAGGTGCTGTTGCGTGATTCGAGATTGTGTTGCATAACATAACAAAGGGACAGCTGAACGGAGATCGAACCCAGGACCCGGGACACAGGCACTTCGTCTACATGAGCTTGTTAGGAAAAAATAAATTCTAGATTGAAAAAAATAAATAAATAAATAAAATGCAAATCACAATAGAACGCTGATAACCTGAACTCGTCAGACTTCTCCTGCCCACTTGTCTGATGCCTTTTTTCTTGCAGTACAGTAGTCTTTATAGATCGTTTTCATCGTCACGCAAAAAACCCGGCGTACAAGAATAAATTCCGAAACCGTTCCATGAAAGAAGCCAAGAGAATGAGATGCGACAAAAAACTAGCAAATGAGCAATTCCACAAGCCTCAGATCTGTGTGGCACACCGTTTCTGAGTTATCTGCCTAAACTTTTAATTTTCACGCAACTTTAAAGAGCGTAATTGTATGCAGACGCCATATACAATGAAGTAAGTACATGTACAAGTAAGGTACCCCAAATCAACCAATACAGTGTACATTAACTTATGCGATAAAGGGTTTTTTTTTTTTGTTTCTGAGCTACTATACATATACATATTCGAATTCTTGAAATGTTAACTGCTGAAAATCATATGGGAAAACTATTTTTCAGCCATACAGCTGACCTATCTTGGTCACGCAGTATGAAAATTTCCGTTCTTTAAAATCTAAAGACGTTAAGGAACTGGAAACTCGAGAAAATAATTATTTGTAGGTTATCTTCAACCTGATGTAAATAAAAACTCAGAAAACCTTGCTATTTTGAGTTTAGAATTTGATGATGTCACTGTAGGAAAGTAAACCACGCCCTGACTCGTAGCACTAATTCGAACTGTAACTTTTGCCGACAGCGCCATCCGATACCAGAATCCTGGTGGTGCTTCGGGCAAATCGACATTTCAAAGCTCGAATCATGAAATTAAAATATACCTGGAATAAAAATGAAAATAAACATAATGGGAACTGCAATTTAGGTATATCAGGAGCGCATGGGTATATCCATTGCCCGACTGAGCAAATATTGCAAGAATCGCTTAGGGACAAGGGTAACACTTATCTTCTTTCCGGTGCAGTCGATGTCCGCCTAGGCCTTAAAAGACACGAGAGATAATAGCAAAATACATTCCAAAGGGAGAGGCTTTTTTTTTTTTTTTATCATAGAGGGGAGCAGATGCTTATTGCTTTGATACGTGATCGTTCATAGCACGAATTTTTCCAGCAAAGGAAGCAAAGGTAAAATTTATGGGCAAAATGTTATATCACACGATATCTTTTCAGTCCCAAGTTTATTCACAATCCTCAAGACATGCTCAAGGATCCAGCCTTGTTTTATTTCCAGCTCCTTTGGGAATGAGTGCAAAGTGTGCTGGTTCCCTCTGCATGTTATCAAATCTGTTTTATTCGCAGGCTACCTTGCCTTACCGGGGACTACCGTAGAAGTACGAAGTCCCTTATTCTTAAAAAGCAAAATAATCTTCATGAACGTACAGCTCTCAGAATACAGAATATCAGCCCCTTGACCCTAAAAGTTGACTTTTTTTCAGAACTAAGTTCCGGTTGTATGTTGTGTAGAACTTGGGTATGGAACTGAAGAAAGCATAAAACCGGGTCGGGTAAAAGATTTTTCTTCAATCTTACAGCGTATATCTTTATCTCAGTATGCTGTGGGGGCTGGCCATCAATTATTTCAGAGGAAGAGTGCAAAAAATAAAAATAAAATAAAACTGAATTTCTCGTGGAATGTGCATGGATGTTCCTTATCTTGGCCAATCAGCAAGCACTTTATAATTCCTGATCGCTCTTTCACTAAAGAAAATACCAAAAAGATCAGAGCGAGAGCAAGGAAATTGTATGTAGAGAGTTATACATTATTTCTAGCTTGCAAAACAGCGTTATACGCTTTTGACACCCTTTGATTAATAAATCAAGTTATGAGGTAATAGGTAAACCTACTTATTTTTACCTGCCTTGCAACTCCGGTGCGCGCGTGCACAACACCATAGTAGAGCTTATTAAACACGAGAGTAAAAAGAAGGTGTGCCTCAACCTTACCAACCCTCGCTAATACCAGCTCTGCTTCCGTCTTCAAACCACAGTTAGCAATACTGACTTGTAGGGTGTCTGTGAAGTGGAGCTCAATTGACCGATTGCAGTCTCTGATACGCACGTACTCAGTGTGCCCGGGTATTTGCTACTTGAAGCGCACTTTCTTCCAACCAACGCTCCATATTCACATGCTGTATCGTCCACATTAGCGATCAGATGTGTTCTAGCTGGCAATGAAGCTTTCTTACTTTCAATGCTAGAGAAAACTATATACCACGAAACTACGCTACCAAAATGGATGCCGCAAGCACAAGATTAGACTGTATTGGGACGTTGTTATTTGTGCACATGCTTTATATAATGAGGTGTTAAAAAAGTATTGCACAACGTATTAGGTTATCTCCTCATTTGATAGACAATCAGGACAAATAAAAAAGTGCTTGACTAAAACAAACAAACAAAAACAACAAATTATTTACATTGCACCAGTGGATTGTTTGCCACGTAAATGTAATCATGTAATCATGGTACAACGGCAACGTATGAAAATTTGAGTTTCAGCTCATTCCATTGGCGCAACTATAACATGTAGATCAGTGATGGAATTTTTTTCACAACCCGGAAATAAAACTGAAGTAGCCGGATCTCCTTGCGTTTCAAGTTACGGACACCACAATCTCGACGCACGCAACAACTGTTTCACGAGACGCGTGACACGTCGAGCGTGTGTGCGGGCATTTCGCTGTAGTGTTTGGATCTTTTTTGCAGAAATGAAGACGAACAGGGACAAAAAGGTACAAACAAACATATCGTGCACCTGATTATATACTAAGCAGAATAGATATTTGGTGTAGATTGGCTTTAAGTGATAAGAACATGATCCAGTGCATGTTCACATATATTTAGCGAGGCAAGTTTAGTACCTAAAAGCTGGGATATGCCGGAGTACTTCTCGGCTGAAAATTGTTGTAAATTTTATTCAATGTCTATGAAACATGTATGTATAACTGTACGAATTGAGATTGCATAAATTACACTTATTTTGGCTGAAATATTTGTTTGAGTATTGATTTGTGTCGCGCCGAACCTCAAAACTGTCAAGTCAGAAGGGTCAAATTTCACTCAAGTGCTCCGTGAATTTCGCGTTCCCAAAATTTCATTTCATATGTTGCCCAAAGTTTCAAAAACATAGTTTGAAAGCTTTGACATTGCTTTTTAATGTGGAACGGTTTTTGTTGTTTGAAATTAGGTACCGGGTGTGATTTTAGGCCTTTGAATTTCGACAAAATTTTCCTCCCGCGAAATCCTCAAAATTTTGTAAATATTTAAAAATCTGTAAAATATTCTAGTCGCAATCAATTCAAGGGCACGACCACTCAAAATGCGTGTTAAAACCTCTTGAATGTGATAAGAAGCTTTGTTGCTTGAATGATATTTCAGTTAGATTCAAATTGAGCTCTTTCCGTAGCCCGGTCTAGGGCCTCGAAAAAGCGATCTGGCAGAGATTATAAAGCGCTCGAACTTGACACCATCCATATGACCAAAATATTCATCCGATGAAAGTAAAATTTATATTTTCATTAATAGAATACTTAGGGTAGTCCACAGAATTTTTTTCGGATTTTCCGAAATTTTTATAATTCCTACCTCTGGTCGATATTTACAGACATCCGCTCTTAAAGACCTTAAATAACCATTGAAGGCATGCTTTTGGATATACAAAATTAAAACTTAATTAATAATTAAGGGTCGTGCGTTAAGTTAAAACGAAGAATATTTCTCATTGCAAACTTGTGTTTAAATTGTGACTAGACGCGATGACGCCACTCAAAAATATTTTTAGATTGTGTTATTTTCGTTACAAATAATTATTTCGAACACTGAAAGTACTGAAAACGGCCTCGCGAATGCAGCTTTATTTGTGTCAAACATTTTCGTCGTCAATTCCCGTACACACTTTTTGTTGGAAAACCTTATTTTTCTGTGACTAGCAGCTAAGAAAAACATTTTAAAAATTTCAAAACTTTCTACAAACGTGTCGATTTGTCGAGAAAACGAACTGAATTTATAACGCAGTCTGCCACACGCACACCACGTAATCAATTAAGACTGCAATTACATCTACAGCCTGTGCCCCAGTAAAGAGCTCCAAACGTACACTTTATACGTGAGACAAAGCCGGTCCAACATGGAGAAAATCGAAGCCATTCCACTTCAATTCGCCTGCAGGGAAGATACCGTCGATCGAAGCTCCCGAGTCTTCAGTCAAATCAAGTGCCGGTTTTCAACAAATAAACAAATCTTTTTCCGGTCCACGTCTCGACAGTGTGTGACTCGTCTACGATGATCGCACATATTTCTCGGTGAAGCGGTGAATCTCTTTTCTTTAATGAAGATATAAATGGCTTAGAAAGAACCTTTTCCGCAGAACCGTAAACAATCTTGTTTTTCCTGTTCTCCACATCATCCAAGTTGGAAATCTCCAAGCATTGTTGCTTTCAATCCAATTGATGCTCCTTCTGCCAACTAGTCATGAACGATGCTACGCTCGAAACCTTTCCAGATAATTTTCTTTCACACGAACAAACAGCTGGAATATCAGGCTCTTCCAAATCCATTCGGCAGATATGCCACGTACTAAAGAACAGAACAGAACAGAACAGAATCTTTATTTATACACCATAAGACTGAATTAAAGCTAACATATAGATTTAGCCAAGACTTAAGGCGGAGTTTCGCGATTATAATTTTTTTTACTGGTATTGAACAACTTTGCATGGCTTCCCTTGCATCAATATTTTATGTTTAGAGCAGTCAACAGGAATTGACCGCGGTTCAACAACCTAACTGAAAACATTAAAACATTACAAGAAAACAATACACGACGCGTATGTTTGTTCCAAAACAAACTAGTTAAACAATCAAAAAACGATCAAACATTTTCATCGAACATCGTGTTGGGCGAGCATGTTTGACCGTTTAGCTTCTCTTTCCATGTTTGATCTCATCCAACATTTCGCGTTACGAACAAATGTTTGATCGTTTAGCCATCCCAACCAACAAACGAGCACAGCCGGTAAAAAGCAACCAAATGAACCACATAACGTCCACATTTCAGCAATAATACGCAAAAAATCGTTCTGTGGACTCACTCTGTCTAGTGTTTGGTCAAACATTGTTTGTGCGTTTAGCCACCCAACGTTATATTTTGACAAACACGATGTTAAATGAAAATGTTTGATCGTTTAGCCAGGGCTTTAATTTCTAATTTTATGAGGACTCATTGCAATTACGTGTTAATAGGATAAGGGCAAATGTTTCTTAACCCTTTTGAGGCCCGGACATCGAAAAACAGTCAGCCAAGCGGAGTAAAAGCACTCCTTCGCTTGCAAGCAAAACAAGCAAACAATTCAACTACTTCTTTCCAGAACGAGTAGAGATGACTGCTATTTACATCCAATCGAGAGAAAAATACAAATTTCATTCCTGAACCAAAGTAACAACGACTAAACCAAATGCTAAGCTTCAATTTATTTAATTCACCTTTGTTGTAGAGATTCCTACCACTTGAAAATACGCCTCCACTTTAGTAAAAGCACGATTCTCCAAAAATAGCCAGCGGTTTGTCCAAAGAAAGAACTTCTTCCGCTAAGTTTGAGCCACTCGTTCCTCCCTTTAATGCCGGTGAACTATTAAGTGACCTTTCTTGGTGAGCTGCAGGATGCCGTGGTAAAGTGAAACCCCTTGAAGCGTTGAATCATGTTATTTTTGAACCGTACAATCCCAGCGCCATTCAAGTCGATCCAAGTTTTAAGCGTTTCCTGAGACAAATCTTTTGCTCTTCCTTTTCATCACTTTAAATTCACCTTCCGGAGTATCTTTCAACTAGTTCCTGATTTTTATTCCTTTTACGCCAATTAAAAGACAAACTTCGAAGAAGATGAAGTTGTTTTGCTCAAAGTAAAGAAACCAGCTGAACGTGGAATTTCGAGCCGCAGAAAGCGAGCGAAAAATTAAGCCTGGTTTTGGTTTGAGTGTCCCACACCTGGCTTGAGCCTGCCGTACCTGGTCAGTGGTCAACTTAAAAAAATCTGATCTCGATGAACTTTAAACTTGAGCCCGCGATATGGTCACGTGATACTGGTGAGCGGATGCCTTATTTTGACAGGTGTCAATTGACGATAACATAGATGTCCAATATCAAAGATGAACGCTGTAAACTAGATGGTCAGCTGGAGTATGGCTGCCGCCGTTGATCTCAAAAAAATACAGTGTGATCTCTTTTAAACACGAAGACGCGCTATAAAAGGAAAAGCTTTGCCCACTGTTTCATGTGCATTGTAGTTTTACTGTCACCATTGTGCGATGGCGTAAGCAAACCATTTCGAATTAATTCAAAATTAGCGCCATAAATCGAAACGCTCAAACATTGGTACGGCATTTTCCGAACATACAAACCTCTTCACATATTCTTCCATGGCGATAAAAGTCACTGAGGAATTCGAAAACAAGAAAGACACAAAATACTACAAACTTGTTGCTCAGAAGCGGTCTTTTATTGCACAAATTTTCACGGAGTTCTGTATGGGTCGACGGCCGGTTGATTGACAAATGATCCGAACTTACCTTAGGTACCGCTCCTTGTATAGCGCGTCGTGTTTAATTTCCGGTGCTAAAAGCATCTACTGTTCTGTGGCGCGAAAACCTACTGTATTGCAAGTCTAAAATATCCTTGCTGCTCAAGTTTTGTTTTTAGCCATCGAATAGGGAGCTCGCCTCCTGTGAAACAATACTCTTGTGGGATTTCTACACCGCAGCCGGCCCCTCTGTTTACACGCTTGCCTTTCACAACTGCTCTACCCTTGTTTGTCGCTCTCTTGAGAGATTTGCAAGCCATAAGGCCATAAGCTTGGGAACATGTCCAAGAACTGTTTCATTTTTTAATGCAACTTCACATGTGCGCTGTTTTCAACAATCATTTTGCTATATAGAGTCAATAAATCACGTTGACTGCCACTTCTCCCCAGTTTATATTATGTCTCTATTAAACAGCCAACCTCTATTAAGCGGCCAGTTTTCAACGTCAAAGAGGGTGGCCGCTTAATGCAGGTCGCACTGTAGCAGAAAGTTTAAACGTTATTCAGTGCTCATCAGTTACTGCGTTTGGCTTCTTCAGATTGCAGCTCTAGATGATGAAAAGCAAAGCCAGAGGTACGTTATTGAAAACAGCATTGAAATTTTAGTAAGAGACATTTTGTTAGCAATTTGTAAAGGTAATCACATGATTTCGAGTGCAATTTGAAATAAATAAGTACGAATAAATTTTTCAAAGACTCACAAAATTGCACGAGCCTGTAGGGCTAACCTTTTTTTCCGGTCACCTACCGTGGAAAATTGCCACGCAAACGCTCTTGCTTCAAACAGTTCATTGGTTTATCATTATGTCGCATATTCTCCGGCTTTGACTAAGTTTACTTGACCCATTGTCATAGCCAAAACACTAAAGGCACACAACCTTCATGAAGCAAAGCAACTTTTTCGCATCCGATGTTTCCCGCGCAAATCGCCCTGGTTGGCTGAATTCGCATTAATATACTGTCAACGTTCTTATCCGGTGCAAATAGGTTTTCTTTCCAATTTCTCTGCGACTATACACTCGTTTTTAATTATGTTTCTGTTGCTTGAAAGATCATAGTAAAAAGTTCAATTTTGTGGAGAAAAATAAAAATCGAAAACTTTATACCCTGAACGTACACGGTAACGTTAAATATTTGTATCAGTTGAAATATGGTATAGAACGAGGACTAGAAACACATTTATAACCACAGTTCCAACAAACCATCGATTACAAACTATGCTGTGATTTCAAGGAGCGCTATGGTTCCCGGCCGTCATCGACTCGCGCTATCGCGTATTCCGCGCGTGTGGTGGTTAGGTCAACTGGAGACACAGATTGTACGAAAGCTCTCTCAGAATTTTATCTTTTGCCTCTTCTCTCTTTTATTTAATGTTAAATTTTAAAACTGAAATCCGAAGCTCACTAGTCGTGAGAATTAATAGTTAATACTTGAGAACTCGAGAGGAGTCCAAGACATTCATGTCGCGTCAGCTTCCGAGGTGCCTAAAGAGATTGTGTCTTGAAATCGAACGGATCCCTTCCAAAACCTAGATAAAGACAGACACATAGGTAAATCTATTCTTTTTTTTTTTTTTATTGTAATAGTATCAATAGCCTAAAGCTGATAAATAGCTAGCGCCCGGACTTCCTGTGTCCTTGTTTTATTCTCTGTTCAGCTGGCAGCTGCCACGGGCTATTCTATGACAAATTTCATTACCTTTAAGCGAATGGAGCTCAAAGAAGCAGCGCAACTAAACTCGCGCAAACTGACAACCTTGATAATTTGAATAATGATCATGATTTAATATATATATTTAGCCAAGCCTAAAAGCGGAGCTCCAAAAGCATTCTTTTCCTACTAGCATTTACATATAGTCTGATTGTCATATCACCCATCTGACCTCGCTTAAGCTACAGACCAAATGCTACGTAAAAAAATAGCATGGAAAGGTGATCTGAGCCAGTGGCACAGTGGATTTGGACCCCCCACATATTGGCAACCTCCAGTCCAGATCTGCTTGTGGATCAGATTTGAACCCCTCGTCCAAAACTGCTAGCAGATATGGACCCCCTTTAAGGATTTGCACCCCCACCCCTCCTAAAAACAAGTGTTCTATTGAGTAAGGTAATAAAATTCCTTTGCAAATTGTGTTTGGAGTTGTTAAAAAAGCAAAATAAAATATTGAGGTAAGTTTCTTTTTAAAATAATCTTTAATACTTTGTGTAAAAAAGAACCTGCAACGCTAGTTTGCATCTATACATTTTTAAAACAAAACATTCTTAACAACTTAGAGCAACTAAGGACAGTTCTGTTTCCCCATTCAACTGTAAGCTACTTAGTTATGGCTTAGAGCCACTAGAAATTGGTGGAGAAGCCTCGTGATTGCTCCTTTGAATCAGTATCACATCAGATATATAGTGATTCAGATCATCACTTCATAATGAATGCAATTTCAATTATCCACAGCCTTCCTTGGGACAGTCGGAAATCAGAAATTGTGTATCCTCTGGATATATGTATGCCTAAAAAAATTGTGAAAGAGAGACACATGGAAATCAATAAAAAATATTTAGATGATATGAATTAAGACCAAGATATTTATTTTGATCAGTTATTTCTTGACCTTACTATCAAAAAAAAAACTGCTTGCTAACATCAAGCTCACCAATCAATGCACCTACAGTGTTTTCAAAAAGAAATCCAGCTGCTACTTCTGGCCAGCCAAGTGCAAGTCCAGGCAATTTGATAATAAAATATTAAATACTTTTTTTTGATACCCCTGTCAAGGTAATTAACAATGTTGTATGAGGATTTAAGGTAATGATTCATCAAAGCAAAAGTGCTGGAAATCCGTGTTAACCATCTTAACTTCATTTTCTATTTTGCAAGAAAGTTAACCTTAGACTAGTCTCACATTTCTCCATGTACATTTGAAATTGCACAACATACTTCATCAAACATCAGAAATCCCATTAAACATTAATGTCAAATGTCATCCAAACATCCCACAAGATTGGTGTGACCGTCTACTAATAAAATTAATTGAAAGACTGTATGCAGGAGAAAGAAGTGCAAAGGATGTGTACATTGATTAGAAAGAGCTTACTTTAAGTTTAATTTTAAGTTTTAAGTTTAATAATACTTTGTCATGCGAATACAAGTAAGTTGATACAAACAACAAAAACTTCATGACTGGAGAATAATTGGGAGAAACTAAATTCTTATACAAAGAATAGTTATCTAATATTAAACATTCTAAACATTAAGAGGTGAAATTTAAACGCGGCCCAAAGCTAACCTAATTAAATTAATTATCAAATATTTGTCTCTTACAAGTCACCCCTGATTTGAGATTGAGTGGAGTGCAATTTGGTCTGAAATCATACGCGTGATTTCAAAATCGAACGAGCGCGCAGCTTCATGAGTTGCCCTGATGAAGTCTTTTAATAAAGACGAAATATTGGCAAAGTCGTATTTTCCAGTTCTTGGCTATTATATATACATATATATATATATTATATATACATATATATATATATATATATATATATATATATATATATATATATATATATATATATATATATAGACGGTTGAAGGCGCTTCCTGGGCCAACGAAAGATGCAGAACCAAAAGGATCACTGATGATTCACCGTCCTTATTCGGCGAATGATAAAAAACAGTTAAAAAGACCGAAAACGGACAACTTTTGGTTCAAAAAAGATAAAAATTAAAAAATTTATGATGGAAAAACGTTTCGGTCTCTCGACCTTCGTTAGTTACAAACAGAATGTTAAAAACCTACGACTTAAATACACTTTTACAACAATGGTTACAAATTACATACAAGTTACGTAACTCAGACAATGATAGTGGTAACAAAAATAAAACGAAAAACAATAGGTGTACAAAAAGTATGAAACAACTACGGTAAATTAACAGAATGCGGAATAACAACAATAATAGAACTAGTGATAAATGTTATGTAATTGTCGCAGCGCAACAGGTTCCCCATCAAGGGCCTCTGAATCATCATACCTGCCAGTATCATAACAAACTCCCTAAAGAGGGCCTTTAAACAATAAGTAATAATTTCCCAACAAAGAGCCTTTGAATGACCTGGCTAGCACAAAAATAACAGAATCCCCAAAAGAGGGCCCCTGAGCGCTGAAACAACTACAAGTGCTAAAGATTACAATTAATGAGTCGGTACACACTGACTTGTTAAAATATATAAAAATAAATACACTGCCAATACGCACCTTAAGAAAATCGCAACCTATTGTCCAAAATCTGCTGAAATTAAGTATAATGGATGCAGTTTTTTGAATGAAATTCTTGTCTTTTATTAAGTCCATAAGGTGAAAGGGAAAACAACTGCGCACTCCAGTATGCTTCTTTCGTAATTAATAGCTGTTCAGTGTTTTCGGACGTGTTAGTTTGGATTTGATCGATACACTGAAATGTAAAGTCCGATAGCACGTGCGGAGTTCGGTTGAAGTGTGTGGCGACCTCGCAAGTCTTCTTATTGGTTCTCATGGACGATTTGTGATTTCTTAATCTAACTTTAAATTCCGTGGTGGTCGAGCCAACATACTGGAGATTGCATTTCTTACAATGAACCAAATAAATCACATTTGAGGAATTACACGAAAGTTTCTGCCGAACAAAATAGGTTTTACCAGTTTGTGCGCTAGAAAAAGTTTGAGAGTTGACAAAGAAGTTCTTGCAAAGATCGCATCTAGATTTATCACATGTGAAACAGCCGGCTGTGGATGCTGTACTTGATTGAAGCGAGCTCTTACTGCACTTAGAAGGTGCCGAAGTTATTATTGCCGAAATTATTAAATATATATATGGCAAGCAATATATATATATATATATATATATATATATATATATATATAGTGCACTATATATAGCATATATATAGTGCACTAGCACTATATATATATATATAGTGCCGAAATTATTATATATATATATATATATATATATATATATATATATATAAAGAGGACGCATCGATTCTCTGTGACTGAGTTTCGCGCCTAAGCGCTCGTCAGGCAGAACTTTATTCAACTAAGAACATACCTTCTTATATACAAATGAGGTGAGTGGCTAATTATTTATTTCGCTAGTGTGATGATCTGCTCTACGTGTGAAATAATCTACGTATGAAATAAAGATTCTATTGTTGACGGCTCGTGAAATTTGCTAAGTAAAACTTATTCTCGAGGCGGCATTTGGAAATGAGTTCTGTTCTTTTGTTTAATAAAGATGGCTTCTTGGCTCTAAGTAAGTAAAGTTAAGTAAGTAAGGCACAAGTGGCACCGCTTGCTTTTGTTGCTGTAGGCCGGGGCGGTCGCTAAAATACTCCAGTTAATTGTAAAATTGGTGTTGTTGTCTTTGAGTGTCCAGATATGTTTTGATAGTTCCGTGCTGTTTGAATAGTTTCTGTTCCGGAATGAAAGTTCGTGTTGCGTTTAACGTTGTTTAAAAGTTCCTTCTGTTAGTCCAACGTAATTCTTTCCAGTTGTGTCACTTTCTGTTGTTACGTTGGCGTTGTAGACGACGCTTGAGGTGAGGCAGTTGTTTATCAGCGGGCAGTCGTTTCTTTTCCTGCAGTTACAGCTGTTTTCTGTAGAGGGTGTCTTGCTTGTTTCGAGGATTTTTCTGTTGTGCTTCTTAATTATGGTTTGTAGGTTGTCTGTACAGCTATAACTGACTTTTATGTTGTTTTTGTTGAAAATCTTGTTGTACCGGTGATTTGTCGGAAAATGCTTGCTGACGAGGTTCCTCTTTAATCCTTCAACTATGTATACTTAGCTCTGCTACCACAGCATTGAGCACTTTATGCCAAGGTAGACTCTACCTCCACATTTATATATATATATATATATATATTTAGCCAGGCTAAGCCTAGAATCGGAGCTGCACACAGCTGTCACCGAGCAACTTCGCATGGCTTTATTTGGGCCAGTTTAATTTGTGTCCAAACAATTGAGCAGCAGCAGGGAAAACGAAGAGTTTTCGATATAGCAAACGTTTGCAAAAAAAAACGAAAAAGACAGACATTCTTGAGTCCTACTACATTCAGATGAAAGCGTAAAGGAATTCAAAGCGGATCAAAAAAAAAAAAACACTGCAAGCGAACAAAGTACGATGCGAATGTTTGCTTGAAGAAGGAGAAGGTGGAGAAATTAAACAAGACTAGCTAGTAATAAAAATAGCTTGTACTGATTTAGCTAGAAAAATCGGTATTTATTTTGACATAAATGCCCGTAGAAAAGAAAATAAAGGGGGCAAACTGATCGCTTAGAGCAGTCAACTGGAATTGACCGCGGTTAAAAAAACAACAGAACAACAAACATTACAAGAAAACAAAGCACAATACGAATAATGTTTCTTTGAAGATTCTTGGAGAAGGTGGAGAAATTAGACAATTGCTTAGCAATTTAGACATAAATGCCCGTAGGAAAGTCAAAAAAGAGGTCCGCACCTGATTGTTTAGAGCAGTCAACAGAAATCACTGAGGTAGCCATCACTCGTAACGCGACAGAACTGAATAATAGCGCCATTTCCCACAAAATCTTTCCTTGGCTGGCAGAAAACACCGAAGCCGGTTTTGATAGTCTTACTGTTACTTCCCATGTCTTTCGAAGAACCTTCTTCAATTAATGATTCTTAGTGGCAAAACATCTTCCAGTTAACGAAGAAAGCGCTTGCCAAACCGCACGAGCATTTCTCTCGCAGACCCGTCACAATAAAGTTTATCAAAGCCAGCCAGCCAGTCAACCCATTTCGCTGTTTTTAACATCCAAACGCTGATTCTTACCGGTTCAAACAAATTAAGACATGTTTATAGACGGCGAAACTCAATTGTTGTTTACAGGGCGCTTTCGACGAAGATCTCTAAAACATTTTTCAAATGACGAGTGAAGCGCGCTGACATTTTTGACAGCATTTTGACAACTGCATGCCGATTTTGAGACGTGCACATGCATTTTATCGGCTTGTTTTTTACTCCAGCTTGAGTAATTAAAGCTTTTAAAAACAAATTTTCCCTCGCAGACACATACACAGCCAGCAAAAATTTCCAAACGTTGATCCTTACCGGTTCAAACAACCAAACAAACAAACCAAAACTCGAGAATTAATCAAAGTTAGAGGGCAAAACTTGGGCTGTTTACAGTTTTTTTTGCCTTAAGTTAAGTTAAGTTAAGCTTTTAAAAGCCAGGGCCGTAGCTAGCATGAGGCGAACCGAGGCACTTGCCTCGGTAAAAATGTCGAGTTTAATGTATTTTTTTTATTGTGTGTGTCTTACGAAAATTTTAAGCAGGCTCTCCAGTTTCACAGTTACGTTAAAGCATATTTTGAGGTTCCTGTGAGAAGCCATACATTTTAAAGAGTTTTTTTTCCCCTTTTTACCGGCATGGCCTCGGTAACAATTTTCGTCCAGCTACGGCTCGGAAAATAGAATGCCGATACCGCAAAAGGATCCTAATTTTCTTCTCTTATTCTCTTCAGTTTTAATGTTTGTTTTTCCAACGATTTCCTGCTAAAATGCGAAAAACGAACAGGTTTATCTCAAGTGTGACTTTTCACTTGACATACATGGAGGGGCGGACGTACGTACGTACGGTCGGTGGGTCGGTCTTACGGTGACGTCAGAACCAAATTTTCTCGAGCAGATGGGTTACCATATTTTCTTAATCATCGTGCTCCGCGCGCGCGCCTCCGCTAAAAAGTCCTTTCATCACTGCACGCCAGAGTTTATTATTCACATTTTTCAGGGGTGATAGACGCAAACGATCCAATCAGTGATTAAAGTTAGCGGACTAATTAATTGGCATGGAAAGCATTGGCTCGAACAAAGGTTTACAAGGTTACAATCTTCATCTCATACGGAGATACAGTCTGTTCACCAACTTCAATTTTGACTTATATTTACTCTTTGGCGACGCCATCATGAACAAAACAATCAATTTCACTTGCTTCTTTCTGAATGTCAACTTGGACAAAACTGAAGACGCAGTTTTGGAATAGGTTTTACGCTTAGTCTTTCAGTCAATGGAAAAGATTTGTGTGCCCGAGTCCTTCAGCTGCTCTCAGTCGCTGGAAATGACTTGTGCCGGATATGTTTCTGTCTGACAGTTCGCAATTTTGGACCCCGAGTTTTCCAATCCCGCAAGCTTCTGCTTCAAAGGCCGCAAGGTTTGTTATTCCGAAAGTGTAACCCGAAATTTCTTCAAGTCTTCTCTTAAACTAAACAACGAAAAAATTCAAAACCTCGCTTACCTCGACAAACCATGTGCTTTTGTGTTGACAAATGCTATTCCGCCTATATTTAAAGCTGTGACGTCTTCATTACCTACAACTACGTTCCGCTATTACTGATACACGTCATCAACCCCCAGAACCTTAAGCGCGCTTAAATGGCTGAAACGTCATCAACTCCCAGAAACTCAAGCGCGGTCAAATGGTTGAAAAGTCATCAACTCCCAGAACCTCAAGCGCGCTCATTTTAGCCAACTCGAGATTTTGTCCGGTATTTTGTTCGGTAATTTGTATATATACGCGCGGAATAAAATGAAGCCTCCTCGGGTTTTGGCCTCTGGGCCAGAGCCCAGCGGGGGCAATAACACTTTAAATAAACAAGATCTTGATATTATCCCTGTCTCTGACAACTTTGTTTTCAACATGTAACAGTTTTTCTTGTTGCGACATTTCAAAACGACGAAAACGCTTCTTTCTTCTTCTTTCGTTGGTTTTATGCAAAAATTGTGAAAGTTTTGGCTGGGAATGGGCCTTTTGCAGGATGTCAGTCAGGTGGTACAAAAACGCCATGCTGGGACGCAAGTAACCCACTAGGACAAGAACAACAAAAAAAAGTATCATTTTAAATGATGTAAACTCTTTGTCTGTCTGGTCCCAGTGGGTTGTTTGTATTTACTATCAATACCTAGTGCCATTGTTCTCTCTCTGCACTAAATCACTGACTGCAGTCTTAAAAGATGCTAAAACAACTGTGTCAGAACAACGGGGGTGGTCCTTTTTGTCAGCAGGGAAATTCTCAGGAGTAAAACAAACAGGCTGCAATATTAAAAATATTGCAGTGTACAGGCTGCAATATTTTTAATATTGCAGCCTGTTTGTTTTATGACGCTTAGTATATATGGCTCTTTTAAAACGGCCTTGTTTTACGCCAAAAAACGGCAATCTTTAAATACTCTAACGACCCAGCGCCATATCCTCCGACTGTTATCAGCGGCCCAACGTCTTCCAAATTCTTCCAACTCGGTTGTCGTAATAGGCTTCCCACAAAGCGCTCATCTGAACAAAATTAAACACCATACATTACTCACTAATAAAAATGCCACAACGCGACTCAATTCAATCATGTATTAAAAGCAAGAAAATTAAACGGGCTAATAAAACTTACCCTCGTTCTCCAAACCACCAGCTTTAGAAGAATCTTCGCCAGTATTTCGAGTTCGGTTTTGTTGTGTTCTAAAAATCGCCTCTTCATCCTCGTCTGATGTGAAACCATTGTCATACACTTCTTTCATGTCTGGTCACAACTAAAGGAAAAAGTTACTCTGCACGTGTAAATACCACGGTATATCTCATTGTCTATTGTTTGCGCATGGAAAACAAAGAAGAACAAAGAGATCTATTCAAATTATCATTAGTAGCAATTGTTCAGCAAACCCGCTAGTTGGAAAACATTACATGCTCAAAAACAAACAACATAAAACACAAAATGAACTATTAAAACAACGGCATCTATGGTAAAAACTATGATTAGTGCGAAACGGACCGCATTCAGTTTATCACACTGCAAGTTGTTTTGCAGTAGTTCAGAGACCTGCTTGTTGAAAAATGTTGAAAAACAACAACACATACACGAAACGCAATCAGATATTCAAATGCTGCCACTTCTATTGAGATGCAAGGCGTCTCAGTCACCAATTCCCATTTGAGCTAATCAACGAGTGCTAATTATATTCTTTTGTGCGCTCAGGAACAAAGTGGGAGGGGCGACTGCAATCAGTGATTTAGTGCAGAGAGATAACAATGGCACTGGGTATTGAATAGTAAATATGTTAGATAGTTACTTCGGCCGACAGCAATATGTGATATATTGTAGTCAGCCCGACTGCAATATATCACATATTGCTGCCGGCCTCAGTAACTATCTTATACTTACTAACTATTGGTGCAATATCACTGAACATAATTTAAACTCAAAGGAAGGAAATTTTTTTCACAGACCAGAGCATTTTTCATTCCTTTTCTACTAACACAATTCGCGTTGGAGTGAAAATAACAGGTAATTGTCACTGTTGTTCTGCATATTTTATTTTGTTCAGCTGCCTATTCGATTTCATTAGTCCTAAGCGAATGACTGAGAAGAAGACAATTAACCTACGCAAATTGACAAATTGTGATGAGTTTAGAAATTCAATGGCCCCTCACGGCATTCCAAAGTTTATTATGTACCCTTTATGACGGCTGATATAGAGGCAAATTAGGAGAGGGAGAGATTAAAGCCAGAGGGCGAACTTGCACGCGACAATCGAACAAGGGCTTTAAAGTTTGCAAACTTCAGTACAACGGAGAAAATATTCTGCTAACGCGTTTAATATTTCTTATTTGGCGAAATTGCCACATCTTTGTGGCAAAGGACAGTCCTCGTCATCGTCATGAACAAAACAGCCAATTTCACCTGCTTCTTTCTGAATGTCAACTTGGACAAAACGGAAGACGTCTTTATCGCAAACATTATACAGTGCGCTCTTAACTCGCTGTTTTCTCCATTAACATGTTTGGGTAATTTTGTCATTCTGCATGCGATTCGCAAAACCCAAGACCTTCATTCGCCGTCCTTCATACTGTTATGCTGCCTCGCATTTTCGGATCTTCTACTGCTATGTTGCTCGTTTGCTTACAGTGAACGTTACCAGAGTGGTAACAGTAGCTTGTCATAGACTGAAATAAATAGATTGTGTCATGAAGACTGAGGTATATGCTAACTGAAATGGGAGAAAGAGACCGTAAGTGTTTGGAGCTTGTCCTGTTCAGCCAAAAAATAAACAGAAAGTTAAGTGCTATCGACCGCACGCATATCCTCGTAGACACTACAAACTATCATTTAATGGCCGTTTTCACACTAGAGACGAACAAATCGTCTGGACGGACAAATCGTCTCAGACGAACAAGTCGTCTTAATGTGAAAACGGGACGATCAAAAAATAAGACGAACAAACCGTCTGAATTTGTCCGTCTGTTTGTCCGTCTGTGAAGACGATTTTTAGAAGACGATTTGTCCATCCAGACGATCAAGTCGACTGAAGTACGACCTAAATTCACATCAGATGAACAATAGCCGGACAAATCGTCAGACGATTTGTCCGTCCAGACGATTTGTTCGTCCTCTAGTGTGAAAACGGCCATTATCAAAAACCAAAATGGGTATTTATTCAATTGTACGTCGCCATGGTCAGAGCCAGTTAAAAGAAAAAAGATCGACCCGAGGGTTAAATATGGCTCGATAATACTTTTAATAAAAAATTTCTTCAACATGTAACTATTGTTTATTATTAGTACTATTATTGTTATTTCAAAAAAGACGCAACACTTATTTCTTAATCTCTCCTTACTTTGAAGTGAAAGTTGTGAAAGCTGGATATTAAGTGCACGGTAGCTATTTACTGACTGCACATGTGGTGCAATTCCATTCGAAAAATCACTAAATATACCGTTAAAGCTCTGTTAAGCCTCCCGCGGTCTTATTTAATTTCAGGTCTCATTAACGGGGGAGGGCTATTTACTGACTAGCTATTTACTGACTGCACATGTGGTGCAATTCCATTAAAAAAAATCACTAAATATACCGTTAAAGCTCTGTTAAGCCCCGGGGTCTTATTTAATTTCAGGTCTCATTAACGGGGGACTTATAAGAGGGGTGGGGTGACTTAATAGAGAGGGAGGAGCTTATTTCAAATCCCAAAGATCCTGTTTTCGTATTAAAACAGTTTTTGTACAAAGCTCAAACAACTACAGTAACATTCTATTATCTAATAAAGATCAGCAAACAGTATTACGTGTTTGAGTGCGTGTTTGTTTTAAAACAAACCAATTGGGCCACATGAAGTTGGTTTCGCAAGAGGGAATAGGAGTGACTTATTACAAAATCTCATGTCCCAAAAAGGAGGAGGGAGGCTTATTAGAGAGGGGGGAGGGGGCTTATTACAAAAAACGACTTCCAAACGGGGGATTAATAGAGACGGGGGGGAGGGGGGGAGGGGTGTGCTTAATAGAGCTTTTGATATTGACATTGACATTACGGGGGCACTCATAACTCAACTTCATTAATTGTAAACTGCGTTATAAGCAGTCTGGCAAAGTCCCCCGGCCAGCGTTGTAATGCGCATTTGAATATTGCATAGAAAATGCGCAATATAAATGTGATATATATTATTATATATTATATTATATTATATATTATTATATTTTTACTTTTTCGGTAGGTTAAGCAAGGAAAACGTATTCCGGAAGAGCACATTTATTTTCTTCCATTCTAGTGATATTAGTTCGCTTTTGACTGAAAACAACAGTTAATTGATACCGATGCCCTGCATGTTTTATACTTTATTCAGCTGCCTGTTCTATTATATTACTTCTAAGCGGAAGAAGTTCACGATTCACACTTTTATTATTTGACGGTTGATGTAGAAGCAAATGATTTCGCAGGGATAAAAGTCAGAAGACCAACTTGCATGCGACAGTTGAACAAGAGTTTGAAGGTTTTCCGCTCTCAGTACGGAGGACATATTCTGCTAACACAGTTTTAATTTAGATTCTCTGGTGACATCGTTGGATCTTTGTGGCAAACCTGTCTTCGTAATGAATGAAACAATCAGTTTTACCTGCTTCTTTCTGGATATCAACTTGCACAGAACGGACGACGTCTTCATCACAAATATCATACAGTGCATTCTAAATTCATTGTTTTCTCCAGTAACTTGTTTGGGGAATTTTTTCATTCTGCATGCGATTCACAAAACCCAAGACCTACATTCGCCGTCCTTTATTCTGTTGTCTTGCCTTGTTCTTTCGGATTTCCTAGTGGGTGCCATTTGTCAGCCATCTTTTGTGGCGTTTAAAATCGCCGAACTTGTAGATAACTTCAATGTTTATTGTATGATGAAGACATTTCACCTCTTATCATGCTACGTAACGGCTGGAGTGTCTTGTCTTTCTTTAGCAGCTGTTTCCGCGGATCGTCTTCTTGCACTAACTCTCCATTTACGATACGACGCAATTGTCACTTTTCCTCGGGTATTTCAAACCGCTTTTGTCCTCTGGCTCTTTTCCATAACACTTATGCTATCAAGGCTATGGATAAGCATTACCGCCTGGAATTTTATTCTCTTAGTTATTTCCCTCGTAGTATTAACTGTTATTACCTTCTGTACCTCTAAAATTTTTCAGATCGTCCGTAGACACCAACGCCAGATAAACGACCAAACCTTGGCCGCTCTGAATCTTCAGACCAACACGGTGAACGTGCTCAAGTGTAGAAAATCAGCTGTGACTGTACTTTATGTGTATGGTTTGTTCTTAATTTTCTATCTCCCTTTCTCCGTAACCAAGATGGTAGATAAAATTATCGGATACACAAGAGCAGTGCAGGCTGCGTATGACTATTCAGAAACTGCTTTGTACATCAACTCGCTCTTGAATCCGATTGTGTACTGCATGCGAGTAAGGGAGATACGACGAGCTGTGAAGAATTCTTGGCCAGGTCGTTGGGCGGCTTGACAAGAAGAAGAAGAAGAAGAAGAAGAAGAAGAAGAAGAAGAAGAAGAAGAAGAAGAAGAAGAAGAAGAAGAGCTACAAGTTCTTAAAATAGAATTTTCCGCTTTGTTTTCTAAAACCGAGACTCTGTACTTTCCTTCGCTTCGCAATTGAGACTATTTGAAGGTGTTGCTCATAGGTCCACTTGTATATTTCTGAATGGTAGACTGAAGACGGGGACAGAAACCGGGCCCACCTGAATAGACTAAACAACGACTTGGATCAGTTTTATTGGACAACGTTTTTGTTACCAGGTTTTTGCCTTTTAGGCAAAAGACAATGAATTGTCAGTATACATACATACATACATCACATTATTTACCCTCGGATTTTAGAGTAGCTTGTGCAGCTAATATCTCCGAGCATTTAATCATCAGAGAGAGATAGACCATCACACCGGGAACTACGTCCCCTACTCTTTTCGAACAGTGTGTGGGTTCTTTTACTAGTATAGTATTAAGTTTAACGCCAGCCTTGCAGCAGATCTCTTTGTCGCCATTTAACTACCAAGAAATATAACAAACAAAAGCATAAAGCGTTGCAAAATAGTGGAAACAGGAATTGGTCGAATATTACTTATTCCCATATGTACAGGTGAGGACGGAAATGCAATGCTAATGAGCAATTTCCTGTCGAATTTAAATAATTTTAAACTAAAAAATTTCAAGGCCAAAAACACATGCAGATTACTGCGCCTGTGAAATAAATAAGGAACTCTGAAGTTCAAGGGCGTTTTCCATTTACCAAAAAATTCCTGAAATTTCGATGGGAAATGACCATCGGTGAAGAACGCGTTCCATTTGACAAACGTTCCATTCATTCTCAGGCTCCCTACTTTCCCCTAAACTTCCAAATGGTATTAACAAAGATGTTTTAAATGAAACTGTAGAGTTGGTTATGTAAGAAGAAGGTCTTTCAAATTCAGAAGACGATAATGACACTCCTATCCTTCCAGCGGTTGCAACTTATATGAGGCGCGATCATCGCCGAAAGGAAGGGTTTTTCAAAAATATATTGCCAGGATATTTCATCGATGAGTATTTACAAGCCTTTCCTCAGGGCGACTCGAAGGACTCTTGAAGCTCAGTGCAGGGAAATGAAGCCACTGGAAGATTCCTCAGCAATACTCTTATTGGTTGTATGGCAAGGCCGCACTTAAAACGCCTACTGTGAAAGGAAAATAACGAAAGACCTTGTTTAAATTCAGATGCAAAGTGTTACGCGGGAAACAGGCGGAATAAGCTTACTCAAAGAACCCTCGGGCAACATTTAATGTTTTCTTCAATAAATTCTACTTACCATTGGCATACATCACACAATTGTGATTCATTAACGTTTGAAGATCGGGCGCTAGTCCATGGCACACGGGGCATTCGTATAAACTATTCGAGGTGATCGACGAAGGAGCCGCCATCTTACCAAAGATATTGCCGTAAATGGCCGTGAAAAGCCTGGAACTGGTGAAACCTTGTGAAACTCGTAAATGGAACACGCATTTTCCATCGGAAAGTTTCCAACTGGAAAACAGGACGACCTTTTGAGAAGTTCCGTTTATTCCGGAAATTTTCCAGTGGAACGAGCCAAAAACATGTGTTACATTTACATCCCAACCGGAATTTCCGGAATCTCTCGGTAAATGGAAAACGCCCCAAATCTCTACCGACAATTGCGTTTTTCGCTGCCGTCAATCAAATTCCCGACGACTTCCGACTACAGTCGAGAGGAAATGATCGATGGTTTCTGAATCACATGGCCCAAAGCAGTTTCAAGCATGGCGGATACGTCTGCTGATTTCCTTTTCGTTTCTCGGGATCATCAATCGGACAGTTCATTTAAGGACCTATCCATCGAACCTCCCGACTAACAAGAAGCGTAAGTCGACAATGAAGACGATCAGGTTAGGCGATTCGCCGAACCTCACGTGGTTTTCTGATGGCGAGTTTATAGTGTGTTTCGTTGATTTTATGTTTTCATCTGTTTTAGCTGGAAATAGCACAGTACTTGGAAGTAAAAGCGGGACAGTTTGTGGCCCTGAAACGACCATTTTTATTATTCCTAATTACAAAACACTGAAGGACTGCGTTGAGGATTACAAATAGTTGATCTGCTCGTCACTGAAAAATCGCGATATTTTGCTCAACCTCGTCCCGCAGTAATTATTTGTTTCCATTTGGTTAGTTCTGTGGCCTTGGAAAGCAACTTATTCAAGGGCAATTAATAGTCAGTCTAGTTTATCCTTCATTAAAATAAGGGGATCGCAAAAGGCCGTTGAAACGTGGTGTTGGTATGAACAAAAACCAGTCTATCAAGCCCGCAACACCTAGATTTTTCTAAAAGATCTTTTGGAATCATCGACAGCACCTGAAAATACTTTACGAGGTTGCAATTCACGCTGTATTTACTTTTACTGAAATTCCTGGTTGGAGAGATATTTACCACTGGTTTTATGAAGTAGATCATGTGTAGCAAGAACACTTTTTTTCAAGTCAATCTTTGCAGAATACCGTTTTACCTTCAATTATTAAATAAAATGGTATCCAGACCTACATCATGTCATGCGAGTTTATCTTTTAAATTTTTGCCAAAATATAGAAGGATTCTTTGAAATATATATATTTAGCCAAGCCTAAAAGCGGAGCCTCCATAATTATTGACTATTTTTCTACTGGTATCGAGCAACTACGCAAGGGTTTTCGTGAGCCAATTTGGCTTCCAAAAAATTGAACAGCAGGAAGGAAAAGGAAACGAAGGTTTAATTTACGGTCCAATGAGCTATTCGATAACAAACGTTTGAAAAAAAAAATAAACAAACATTCTTGAGTCCTAAGTACTTTCAGATGAAACCAGTAGAAAAAGTCGAAAGTTTAGAGAGGTGTGTCAAAGAATTTAATTTTCTTCACTCGAGTCTTGACATATTTTTAGCGTGATTTTTCTAAGTGTCGCTACGAACTGCGTACGCTTGTCCCTCATTCCTTGCCATGCCAGTCTTTAGACGAAGATCACCAACTTTTTGAAATGTAGCGTGAAGAGCGCTAGGTTTTGACATTTTACTTGACAGCTTTTTGACAACTTTCTGTGACTGTTCACAGTGTCGTCTATTGTAGGGCGGACGTACGGACGATCGATCGGTCGTACGGTTACCAAAACCAAAGTTAGCCTGCGAACACAGCCGCCTCTCATTGCTCACAGCCGAAACGCCCCTAGCGGCTATGAGCGATCAGAGGCGGCTTTGTTCGCAGGCTATGCACAGGTGGGTTACCATATTTTCTTACCAATGGCTCTCCGCACGCACGCCTTTGGTGCGTGGAGCTCCGCTAACAAGGATTTGCATTAAAAATCTGCAAATAAGAATCTGCATTTGTTTTTCCAAGATACCATCAAAAGGTTCTTATGTAATCGGTGTTTGCTGGGAATTAAGGCTATTTAGCTTCTTAAACAGGTTCCGAGTCTATTGTATATATAAAATAATTATGCATATAATCATGTCTAAATGACGGCAATCTAAACAAATACATAAGTAAATAAACGTATTAAATCAGTTAATCTAAAATAATACCAATATGGGAATAAACAGGAAAGCTATTGAGGTCAGGCTACCATTTGCGTGATCCGATCACGTTATGTTTTGGTGTTACTAATATAATTAGCCAAAAAAAAAAAATAAACATATAGCTTTAATATTTAGTAAATTGTCATGGTGGGCTCAGTATTCTGCTGTTAGTATTTTGATGTCATAATATATAATTTTACTAAGGGGCACAATATTAGTCTACCTAGATGTGCCCCTCTCCTATTTAGTATTACTTCATTCCCTGTAATCAATAGTTCTAATTAATATCAAATGGAGAAAATACAAATACAAATACAATACAAGAGTATTCTATCGATACACAAGAGTAGTGAAGATTGTGTTTGGCTACGTTTACACAGCTTTTTACATAAACTCGCTCTTGGATCCGCTTGTGTACTGCTTGCGAATAAAGGAGATATGACGAGCTTCGAAAAAAGTCGTTGGACCGCTGGACATGGAAAAGAAGAAGAGGACTGTGGAGTTAAAAGTCCGGAGGGGACCGACATGAAAAGCGATTGTGTAATCAAGTGGAATAAAGGCAAATGTCGACGCCTTTAGTTAGTATAACGACCTTTCTTTTTTCATCAGGAAAAATTCTTTGTTTATTGCATCTCCTAACGAAGAAAATGAAAAATAGCTTTTCGGTGAAAAATGTCCTCTGGTAATGTGAACTGATTGAACATTTAGTGAAAGATTGATTCATCCTTTTTCATCAAAATAATGTCGATAACTATAGAGGCACATTTGTGAGAAGCCTGGAGAAAAAGGTAGCAGAGAAAAGATTTAGCCGAAGGTCTCTTGTTAGCAGTCTGCACAGTTGAGGACGGAAGTCAATCTACTAATGATCGATTTCCTGTCGAATTAAAATGCCTTGACATAAACTGAAATTATGCCATGAAGACTAAAAAAACGCTAACTGAGATGGAACAAAGGGGCCCTAATTGTTTGGATTAGAGACTGTTCTGTTTAGGGAAACGTGGGTGCGAAAAAAGACATGTATTGAATATCAGCACTATCGACCGTGCGCGTATCCTCGTAGACGGGCACGACAAGCTTTTAGTCGAAAAAAAAAAAAAGAAAAAAAAGAAAGAAAGAAATGGGTATTTATAGAACTGCGCATCGCCATGGTGACGGCCAGTTAAAAGAGGCAACCCGAGGGTTAAATATGGCTCAATCATACTTTTAATTATATTAAAAAGACCTTTTTTTCAACACGTAGCAATTGTTTATTATTATTTAAGACGCAAACACTTATTTCTTCTTCTTTCGGAGGTTGGATGTGAAAATTGTGAACGCTTTGGCTGGATATTAAGCCCACGGTATCTATTTACTGACTACACATGTGTGGGTGCAATTTCATGGGAAGTATCCAATATCCGGTAGAGCACATTATTTTCTTCCATCCTATTGATATCAGTTCGTGTTTGATGAAGGCAACAGTTAATTGATAGTGCATGTTTGAGTTTTCAGCTGCCTGTCTAATTTGATTACTTTTAAGTGAATGGAGCGAGAAAAACCAGACAACAAAACCCACGCAAATTGACAACCTAACTAATTTTGGATATTTACCATGATGGATGATCACTCTTCACTGCACACCAAAGTCCATTATTCACGCACACGTTTTGACAGGCGATATACATGCAAATTATCTCGACAGAAATTAAAACGGATCAGAGGAGCAATTTGCGCGCGACAATCCTAGGGTTCGAAGATTTGCATTATCTTTATTTCTATGGAAAAAATATTCTGCTCACACAGCCTAATTCTGATTCTGTGGCAACATCGTGGGATCTTTGTGGCAAACGGTTGTCTTCGTCATGAACAAAACAATCAATTTCACTTGCTTCTTTAGGAGTATCACCTTGCACAAAACGGAAGACGTTTTCATCACAAACATCGCACAGTGCGTTCTTAACTCGCTGTTTTCGTCATTAACATGTTTGGGAAATTTTGTCATCCTGTATGCGATTCGCAAAACTAAAGATCTTCATTCGCCTTCCTTCATCTTGTTATGTTGCTTTGCATTTTCGGATCTTCTTGTGGGTGCGATTTGTCAGCCATCTTTTGTGGCGTATAAAATCGCCGAACTTGTAGATAACTTAAATGTTCACTGCACAATGAGGATATTTCACGTCTCATTTAGCTACATAACGGCGGGAGTGTCTTGTCTTTCTTTAGCAGCTGTTTCAGTTGATCGTCTTCTTGCACCTGACTTACTCGCCATTTACGATACGACGCAGCTGTCACTGTTCCTCGGGTTCTTCGCACCGCCTTTATCCTCTGGATCTTTTCCATTATAGTTGTACTGTTAAGGCTTTGGATAAGCATAACCGCATGGAAGTTTTTTCTTTTAGTTATTTCCCTTGTAGTATTAACTGTTATTACCTTCTGTACCTTTAAAATTTTTCGGATCGTTCATAGACACCAACGCCAGATAAATGACAGAAACATGGCCGCTCTGAGTCTTCAGACCAACACGGTGAACGTGCTCAGGTGTAGAAAATCAGCTGTAACTGTACTTTATGTTTATGGTTTGTTCTTAATTTTCTATATTCCTTTCTCAGTAACCAAGATTGTTGAACGATTTATCAGATACACAAGAGCAGTGACGATTGAGTATAACTATGCAGAAACTGCTCTGTACATCAACTCGCTCTTGAATCCGATTGTGTACTGCATGCGAATAAGGGAGATACGACGAGCTGTCAAGAATTCTTTGCCAGGTCACTGGGCGGCTTGACAAGAAGAAGAAGAAGAGGAGGAGGAGGAGGAGGAGGAGGAGGAGGAGGAGGGGGGGGGAAGAAGACGAAAAGGAAAAGGAAGAGGAAGAGGAGAAACGTATTTAAAATTTTAAAAGGCACTGTGAAGAGAATGAAAACAGTGAAGTCATTGAAGAGCTAAAAGTTTTCAAAATAGAATTTCCCGCTTTGTTTTCTAAAACCGAGACTCTTTACTTTCCTTCGGTTCGCAATCGAGACTATTTGGAAGTGTTGCTCATAGGTCCACTGTATATTTCTGAATGGTAGACTGAAGACGGAGACAGAAACCGGTTTTATTCGACAACATTTTGGTTATCAGGTTTTTGCCTTTCAGGCAAAAGACAACGAATTGTAAGTATAGTATTAAGTTTAACGCCAGCCGTGCAGCAGGTCTATGTGGGGCCATTTAACTACCAAGATATATACCAAACAAAAGCATAAGCGTTGCAAAATAGTGGAAACAGGAATTGGTCGAATATTACTTATTCCCATATGTACAGGTGAGGACGGAAATGCAATGCTAATGAGAAATTTCCTGTGGAATTTAAATCACTTTTAAATGAAGGCCAAAAACACACGCAGATTACTGCGCCTATCAAATAAACAAGGAACTCTGGAGTTCAAATCTCTACCAACAATTGCATTTTTCGCTGCCGTCAATCAAATTCCCGACGACTTCCAACTACAATCAAGAGGCGATGATCGAACCTCACGTTGTTTTCTGATGGCGAGTTTATAGTGTGTTTCGTTGATTTTGTTTTCATTTGTTTTAGCTGGAAGTAGCAAGGTACTTGGAAGTGAAAGCAGGGACAGTTTGTGGCCCTGAAACAACCATTTTTAATTATTCCTAATTACAAAACATTGAAGGACTGCGTTGAAGATTACAAATATTATTTGTAATCTTCAACGCAGTTAGTGGCGAGCAGATCAATTATTTGAAATAACTGATCTGCTCGCCACTGAAAAATCACGACGTTTTGCTCAACCTCGTCGAATAATTATTTGTTCCCATTTCGTTAGTTCTGTGACCTTGGAAACCAACTTATTCAAGAGCCATTAATAGTCACTCGAGTTTATTCTTCATTAAAATAAGGGGATCGCAAAAGGCAGTTGCAATTCACGCTTTATTTACTTTTACTGAAATTCCTGGTAAGGAGAGATATTTACCATTGGTTTTATTGAGTAGATCATGTGTAGCAAGAACACCTTTTTTCAATTCAATCATTGCAGAATACCGTTTTACCTTCAATTATTAAACAAAATGTTATTCTGACCTACATCATGTTATACGAGTTTATCTTTTAAATTTTTGCTAAAACATAGAAGTATTCTTTATAATATATATATTTAGCCAAGCCTAAAAGCGGAGCCTCCATAATTATTGACTATTTTTTCTACTGGTATCGAGCAACCACGCAAGGTTTTCGTGAGCAAAGTAGGCTTGCAAAAGATTGAGCAGAAGGAGGGAAAAGGAAACGAAGAGTTAATTTACAGTCCAATGAGCTATTCGATAGCAAACGTTTGAAACAAAAAATAAACAAATATTCTTTGAGTCCCAAATACTTTCAGATGAAACCGTAAAGGAATTCACCGCCGACCGCGAATCAAAAACAAAACCGATTTCAAGAAAACAAAGTACGTTGCATATGTTTCTTCGAAGATTCTTGGAGAAGGTGGAAAAATTAGACAAGTAACAAACATAGCTCGTAGTAAGCTAGAAAATTTGCTGAACAAACTTGACATAAATGTCCGTGGAAAAGACAAAAATGTAGTACAAACCTGATAGTTTAGAACAGCAAAGAGGTGATCGGCCGCAGTTCAAATATCACAAATCAACAAAACATTGTAAGTTAAACAAAGTATGTTGGGTATGTTTCTCCCAACATTTTTGGAGAAGAGAAATTTTTCAAGTAAGAAACAGATCTCATAGTAGGCTAGAAAAATTGCTAAGCAATTTTGACATAAATGTCCGTAGAAAAGACAAAAAGTAGTAAGAACCTGATAGTATATAGCAGGCAACGAGAATTGACCGCGGGTCAAAAGCCACAAACAATAAAACACTGCAAGCAAAGTACGAAGCGTACAAGTAACAACATATCTCGTAGTAGGCCAGAAAAATTCCAAGCAATTTTGACATAAATGTTCGTAAAAGAGAGAAAAGCAGTACGAACCTAGTAGTCAGTCAGCAACCGGCTCGGAACACAGAGCTGAATATGAGCGCCATTCCACACAAAATAATTGCTTCACCTGTTGCTTGGCTTGGCGGACAAAACCCTACGGTGCCTTTATAGTTTTCTTGTTACTTCCTATGCATGCCCACCGAGGAAGCTTCTTCAATTAATGTTTCTCAGCGGCAAAACATCATCTAGTTATAAAGAAGACAGCGCTTGCGAAACCACACGAGCTTTTCCTTCGCATACCCGTACGCCAGCCAACCTATTTCGCTATCCAATCGCCGCTTCTTACCGGTTCCAAAAAAAAAAAAAAAACCCTCGAGAATTAACATGGTAAGGAATGAGGGACATGAGGGGGCGGAGTCACTTCAGTGCAGTCTCGAGAACTGTCAATTACTTTCTTCCATGGCGCTTTTATGAAGGCTTATCTTCATCCAAGTAGACTTGAAATAAGTCCATCTTTAATGCCGATTACCGTGGTTTGGACCGAAACTTTCATAGAGAAACAGTTCCATGGACATTGCTTTAGAACAATAATTCTGATTGATACCAGGGAATTCGTTCCCGCACGGGCTTGCAAAGTTAGATTTTTCGAAGGCGATTCAGCTGGAATTGGCATTCCGCCATACTTTTCTTATCAGAGAAGAAAGCTCAACTTTAAAGTTCAAAACCATGGTGGATAAAGCTGGAAAGTGACTAATTTTTGTGTCAAAGTATTACTATCGAAGTTAAGGAACAGGATCCGATTGGTACCTGTAGAAAAGTCAAAAACTTATAGAGCGGTGTGTCAAAGAATATTTTTAGCGTGATTTTTCTAAGTGTCGCTACGAACAGCGTACACGTCCCTCATTCCTTGCCACGCCAGGCGCGTGAAGCGCGATAGGTTTTGACATTTTCTTGACAGCTTTTTGACAACTTTCTGTGACTGTTCACAGTGTCGTACATTGTGGGGCGGACGTACAGACGGTCGGTCGGTCGGTCGTACGGTGACCAAAGCAAAAGTTTATCGCACAGGTGGTTACCATATTTTCTTACCAATGGTTCTCCGCGCGCACGCCTTCAGCGCGTGGAGGTCCGCTAACAAGGATCTGCAGTAAAATCCGGCAAATAAGAATCTGCATTTTCCAAGTTATCATCAAAAGGTTCTTATGTAATTGGTGTTTACTGGGAATTAAGGCTATTTAGGTTCTCTTTTTTTGTTTTTGCTGGAAGAATATTGGTGCCGAGTTTACTGTTTATATAAAATAATTATGCATATAATCGTGTCTTAATGACGGGAATCTAAGCAAATACATAAGAAAATAAACGCATTAAATAAGTTCATCTAAATAACACCAATATGGGAATAAACAGGAAAGCTATTGCGTTTTGGTTATTTAAGTCAGGCTACCATTTGCGTGATCCGCTCACGTTATGTTTTGATGTTACTAATATAGTCAGCCAAGAAAAAAATAATAAGAAAAATAGCTTTAATATTCAGTGAATTGTGATGGTGTGTATTATGGTGTGCTTACTATGCTATCGATACACAAGAACAGTGAAGATTGTGTATAGCAACGTTTATACAGCTTTTTACATAAACTCGCTCCTGAAAACGCTTGTGTACTGCTTGCGAATAAAAGAGATACGACGAGCTGCGAAAAAAATCCTTGGATGGTCATTGGGCCGCTTGACATGGCAAAGAAGAATAGCACTGAAGACTTAAAAGTCCGGAGGGGACAGACATGAAAAGCGATCGTGTAATCAAGTGGAACAAAGGCAAATGTCGACGCCTTTAGTTAGTATAACGAGCAATATTTTTTCATCAGGAAAAATTCTTTGTTTATTTGTTTTTTTCTAAACGGTTTTTTCAGTGAATAATGTCGTCTGGTAATGTGAACTGGTTGAACATTTAGTGAAAGATTGGCTCATCAAAATAATGTCGGTAACTTTAGAGGCATATTTGAGAGGAGCCTGAAGAAAAAGGTAGCAGAAAAAAAGAATTAGGCGAAGGTCGCTTATTAGCAATCTTCACAGTTGAGGATGGAAGTCAATCTACTAATGAACGATCCCCGTCGAATTAAAATGTCTTGTCATAAACTAAATTTATGCCATGAAATTTAAAAAATGCAACTAAGCGAACAAAGAGGCCCTAAGTGTTTGTATTGGAGACTGTTCTGTTCAGGAAATTGTGGGTACGAAACAAAAACATGTATGGAAAATTAGTACTATCGACCGTGCTCGTGTCCTCGTAGACACGACAAGCTATTAATCAAAAGAACTGTGCGTCGCCATGGTGACGGCCTGTTAAAAGATAAAGTAAAGGCAACCTGCGGGTTAAATATGGTTCAATAATACTTTTAATAATAATAACAATAATAATAATAATAATAATAATATCTTTTTTCAACATGTAGTAATTGTTTATCATTATCATTATTATTATCATTATCATTATCATTATCATTATCATTATCATTATCATTATCATTATCATTATTATTATTATTAAAGGCGCAAACACTTATTCTTCTTCTTTCCGAGGCTGGATGTGAAAATTGTGAAAGCTTTGGCTGGATATTAAGCCCACGGTAGCTATTTACCGACTATACAATCATGTGTGGGTGCAATTTGATGCGAAGTATCCGATATCAGGAAGAGCACTTTATTTACTTCCTTTCTAGTGATATTACTGAGTTCGGGACCGTTTGACTGAAGACAACAGTTAATTGATAGTACATGATTTATCCTATTCAGTTTTCAGCTGCCTGTTCTATTAGATTGCTTCTTTGAATGGAGCGAGAAGAAGCAGACAACTAAACCCACGCAAATTGACAACCCAATCAATATTGCACAATTACCATGATGGATGGTTACTGTTTACTGCACGGCAAAGTCCATTATTCACGCACACGTTTTGACGAGCGATATATAAGTAAGTTATCTCGACAGAAATTAAAACTGATCAGGAGCAATTTGCGTGCAACAATCCAAGGGTTCGAAGGTTTGCATTAGCTTCATTTCTACGGAAAAAATATTCTGCTCACACAGCCTAATTCTGATTCTGTGGCGACATCGTGGGATCTTTGTGGCAAACGGCTGTCTTCGTCATGAACAAAACAATCAATTTCACTTGCTTCTTTTGGAGTATCACCTTGCACAAAACGGAAGACGTCTTCATCACAAACATCGCACAGTGCGTTCTTAACTCGCTGTTTTCGCCATTAACATGTTTGGGGAATTTTGTCATCCTGTATGCGATTCGCAAAACTAAAGATCTTCATTCGCCTTTCTTCATCTTGTTATGTTGCTTTGCATTTTCGGATCTTCTTGTGGGTGCGATTTGTCAGCCATCTTTTGTGGCGTATAAAATCGCCGAACTTGTAGATAACTTAAATGTTCACTGCACTATGAGGATATTTCACGTCTCATTTAGCTACATAACGGCGGGAGTGTCTTGTCTTTCTTTAGCAGCTGTTTCAGTTGATCGTGTTCTCGCACTTACTCTCCATTTACGATACGACGCAGCTGTCACTGTCCCTCGGGTACTTCGCACCGCTTTTGTCCTATGGATCTTTTCCATTATAGTTGTACTGTTAAGGCTTTGGATAAGCATAACCGCATGGAAGTTTCTTCTTTTAGTAATTTCCCTTGTAGTGTTAACTGTTTTTACCTTCTGTACCTTTAAAATTTTTCGGATCGTTCGTAGACACCAACGCCAGATAAACGACCAAAACATGGCCGCTATGAGTCTTCAGACCAACACGGTGAACGTGCTCAAGTGTAGAAAATCAGCTGTGACTGTACTTTATGTGTATGGTTTGTTCTTAATTTTCTATCTTCCTTTCTCCGTCACCAAGATTGTTGAACGATTTACCGGATACACAAGAGCAGTGACGATTGCGTATGACTATGCAGAAACTGCTCTGTACATCAACTCGCTCTTGAATCCGATTATTTACTGCTTGCGAATAAGGGAGAAACGACGAGCTGTAAAGAATTCGTTGCCAGGTCGTTGGGAGGTTTGACAGGAACAAGAAGAAGAAGAAGAAGAAGAAGAAGGCACTGAGATCGTTTCCCGTACTTCTTTGTTCCTTTTAAGCGTACTTACAGAAAAACTAAACGGACATTAAAAATTGACGTTTCCGTGAAATCCGACTTTTCCGCACTAATAACAAATGAAGAACTGAACATCTAAAACATCAGACTTAAACTTTTCACGCCAAACAGTAACTCAAGTTTCATGTCTCCGAGAAATCCGTCTTTTCCGTATGCGCTGAAAAGATGTTTGACATAAAACATAAGTTGTATCAAGACTTGACTGCTGGTTGAATTCATGGAGTAAAGACAGCTAAACATCTAAAAACATCTGACTTAAACTTTTCATCCCAACAAGTAACTCAGGTTTCATGTCTCCGAGAAATCCGTCTTTTCCGAATGCACTGAAAAGATGTTTGACATAAATCACAAGTTGTATGAAGACTTGGCTGCTGGTGGAATTCATAGAGTAAACACAAGTGAACATCTAAAACATCTGACTTAAACTTTTC
The DNA here is from genome assembly GCA_016490735.1 of Pachyseris speciosa. Classification (NCBI taxonomy): domain Eukaryota; kingdom Metazoa; phylum Cnidaria; class Anthozoa; order Scleractinia; family Pachyseridae; genus Pachyseris; species Pachyseris speciosa. The sequence continues at coordinate 722,508 of JAEMWC010000375.1, forward strand.
ATCCCAACAAGAAGCTCAAGTGTAATGTCTCCGTGAAATCCGAGAAATCCGTCTTTTCCGTGTGTGCTGATAAGATGTTTGACATAAAACAAAACTTGTATCAAGACTTGAGTGCTGGTGGAATTCATAGAGTGAACACAACTGAACATCTAAAACATCTGACTTAAGCTTTTCATCCCAACAATTAACTCAAGTGTAATGTCTCCGAGAAATCCGTCTTTTCCGTTTGCACTGAAAAGATGTTTGACATAAAACACAAGTTGTATCAAGACTTGAGTGCTGGTGGAATTCATAGAGTGAACACAACTGAACATCTAGAACATCTGACTTAAGCTTTTCATCCCAACAAGTAACTCAAGTGTAATGTCTCCGAGAAATCCGTCTTTTCCGTATGCACTGAAAAGATGTTTGACATAAAACACAAGTTGTATCAAGACTTGAGTGCTGGTGGAATTCATAGAGTGAACACAACTGAACATCTAAAACATCTGTCTTAGACTTTTCATCCCAACAAGAAGCTCAAGTGTAATGTCTCCGAGAAATCCGAGAAATCCGTCTTTTCCGTATGCACTGAAAAGATGTTTGACATAAAACACAAGTTGTATCAAGACTTGAGTGCTGGTGGAATTCATAGAGTGAACACAACTGAACATCTAAAACATCTGACTTAAACCTTTCATCCCAACAAGAAGCTCAAGTGTAATGTCTCCGAGAAATCCGTCTTTTCCGTATGCACTGAAAAGATGTTTGACATAAAACACAAGTTGTATCAACACTTGACTGCTGGTGGGATTCATAGAGTAAACACAACTGAACATCTAAGACATCTGTCTTAAACTTTTCATCCCAACAAGTAACTCAAGTGTAATGTCTCCGAGAAATCCGAGAAATCCGTCTTTTCCGTATGCGCTGAAAAATTGTTTGACATAAAACAAAAGTTGTATCAAGACTTGACTGTTGCTGGAATTCATAGAGTGAACACAAGACTATTTTTATGATGGCGAAAAAGGCGGATTTCACGGAAACATGAATGATTAATGTTTAAAACTTACAGGAATGACTGACTGCTGAATGAATTCATTCAGTGAGCACAAACTTTTCCATGAAGGCGGAAAAGACGGAAAAGACGGATTTCCCGGAGATATGAATATATAATGTTAATTTAATATATCTATATATATAATATAATACTTCTCTTTATTACTGTAAGTATCTTATATATATATCTGTCTGGATTTGATAAAACGTACCTGCGCGAAAGAGGCGCATCTTGGTGCGGTTTTTTCTCGTTCAAAAACTATCTCCAAAGTAGCCGTTATAAAGACTAAAAGAGTGATTAGTGCTTTTTTCTCTTCTCCTCCGCCCCTCCTCCTCTCTCACTCTCTCATTCCCTCCTTCTCAGTGCTGTAAAGTGATTGCGGGGCCCGTCCGATGCAAAAAACGCCGGTTCTGGACCCATTTCGGTCAACCGGCTCCACATTTCTGCGGGTACGTTCTTGCAAATTCAGACAGATATTTCCAGGCTATTGTGCCAACGTTGTCCAATGAGTCATGTTGCAGCGAAAAACGGCTTTTTGGGCCTTCTGCAGCCTTCTGGAGCTATTTCAGTGAATTATCTGTCTGGATTTGATAAAACGTACCTGCGCGAAAGAGGCGCATCTTGGTGCGGTTTTTTCTCGTTCAAAAACTATCTCCAAAGTAGCCATTATAAAGACTAAAAGAGTGATTAGTGCTTTTTTCTCTTCTCCTCCGCCCCTCCTCCTCTCTCACTCTCTCATTCCCTCCTTCTCAGTGCTGTAAAGTGATTGCGGGGCCCGTCCGATGCAAAAAAACGCCGGTTCTGGACCCATTTCGGTCAACCGGCTCCACATTTCTGCGGGTACGTTCTTGCAAATTCAGACAGATATATATATATATATATATATATATATATATATATATATATATATATATATATATATATATATATATATAAAAGATACTTACAGTAATAAAGAGAAGTATTATATTATATATATATTAAATTAACATTATATATTCATATCTCCGGGAAATCCGTCTTTTCCGTCTTCTCCGCCTTCATGGAAAAGTTTGTGCTCACTGAATGAATTCATTCAGCAGTCAGTCATTCCTGTAAGTTTTAAACATTAATCATTCATGTTTCCGTGAAATCCGCCTTTTCCGCAATTATAAAAAAAAGTCTTGTGTTCACTCTATGAATTGCACCAGCAGTCAAGTCTTCGTACAAGTTTAGTTTTATGTCAAACAATTTTTCAGCGCATACGGAAAAGACGGATTTCTCGGATTTCTCGGAGACATTACACTTGAGTTACTTGTTGGGATGAAAAGTTCAAGTCAGATGTCTTAGATGTTCAGTTGTGTTTACTCTATGAATCCCACCAGCAGTCAAGTCTTGATACAACTTGTGTTTTATGTCAAACATCTTTTCAGCACACACGGAAAAGACGGATTTCTCGGATTTCTCGGAGACATTACACTTGAGTTACTTGTTGGGATGAAAAGTTTAAGTCAGATGTTTGAGATGTTCAGGTGTGTTTACTCTATGAATTTCACCAGCAGTCAAGTCTTGATACAAGTTTTGTTTTATGTCAAACATCTTTTCAGCACACACGGAAAAGACGGATTTCTCGGATTTCTCGGAGACATTACACTTGAGCTTCTTGTTGGGATGAAAAGTTTAAGGCAGATGTTTTAGATTTTCAGTTGTGTTTACTCTATGAATTGCACCAGCAGTCAAGTCTAGATATAATTTTTGTTTTATGTCAATCAAATTTTCAGCGCATACGGAAAAGACGGATTTCTCGGATTTCTCGGAGACATTACACTTGAGTTACTTGTTGGGATGAAAAGTTTAAGTCAGATGTTTTAGATATTCAGTTGTGTTCAGTCTATGAATTGCGCCAGCAGTCAAGTCTTGATACAACTCTTGTTTTATGTCAAACCATTTTTGAGCACATACGGAAAAGACGGATTTCTCGGAGACAGGAAACTTGGGTTACTTGTTGGGATAAAATGTTTAAGTCAGATTTTTTTGGTGTTCAGTTGTGTTTACTCTATGAATTTCACCAGCAGTCAAGTCTTGGTACAACTTCTGTTTTATGTCAAACGTCTTTTCAGCGCGTACGGAAAATACTGGTTTTGTTTGCATGGATGCTGTGTTTGTTGAACAACAAACAGGCGTGACAAAGAATTTCATTTTTTGTTTTACAGCTATTGTGCCGACCACTTATCGAACACAGAATTACTTTGATTGAGATAGCAGGCATATTGAATTTAGTTTTATGCTGCAAAAGGCAGCCAAGAGAAGCCAAAAAAGCAAACAAATAAACAACGAAAGAGAGCCGTGGTGAATAACTTTGACGATAGCATCACTTCTGAACTTTATCAACAAGTTTGATCCTGAATCGTGACAAAAATGCAGCATACATCTCGGTTTTTCCTTTGACTTATTCTTGGAAAACAAGCGCCATTGATTGGGTAGAATAATAGCCTTGTTTACATCGTTTGCACGTTTTTTCACAGGACCATCTTGATCAAGAAAGCAGGCTTATGTCGGTCAAGTGTTACTTTGCTAATGCCAGCAGGTTGTGTGCTTCAATTTCTCTTAAGAAACAACCTCACCGTGCAGGCATAATATTCCTCTTAATCATACCATTTTCATTGAAGTCTGCTCTTCTGGTAAGTCACACCACTGATGGGCGTTATTGTATTACTACATGTGGCAACAGCGATCCACCACTTCTAAAGGAATGTGACAAAGAAGAAACGCCCTCACTCACTCCCATTTGACAACTGCAAATAAGGAAAAGCCCTTATTCGCTCTCATTTGATAACTGCATCAGTTCTAACACTTCCTCGTCAAAAAATCGCATTTGAAAACAAGAGAAACAAGTAATGAGTCGTCTTCCACCGTTCTTCATTAGCACTTTGAAGACAAAAGCAAGAATTGGCTAAGTCTGCAAATTTATTCGTCAAGATTTCTTCGCGTTGATCCACTATATAAACAGCATAACCAAACTACATTTGCACCACTTCAAGCCAGAACGAGAGAAGTATGCAACGGGCCAGAAAACCTTGCCGGCAGCTAAACAGCGAAACAATAAAGAGCGCAGCACTTTGTTATCTGACAGCAGTTATCAGTGGAAGGTGTAGCATAATCAGCGCTAAATGTGCTTGGAAAGTGAAGGACAGGGCCTTGCCAAGGGCGTGGGCATCTATTTGCACCAAACGGGATTCTTGCGACAGTGCTATTTCAGGTTAGGTTTACTTTCGACATACTGGTTTCAGAGGAAAGTTTAAGAACGCGGTCAGTTTCAACATTTGACGCATTTAAACTCTATTTTATTTCAGGTATTCAGAACGTGGCGTTTTTCTTCAGCGCTATTTCAACCCAAGAAAACAAAAGTGGTTGCATAACGGAAGATACTGATGATGCAAGCAGTTCGGGCGATGAAATACCCAGTTCTATAACTCAACAATGGCTCGAAGGCAGCCTGACAAATATCAACAAATCGCTCTGCCCCGCAATCTCGTACTGGGTCGCATTGACAACGACTAACGGAGCCCCTGCCAGCCCTATTTCAGTACACAAGGCTCTGCTGAATTGCGGACTGGATGTCACAGCGACTCAGGTAACGACGTTACTTTCTTCAGTTATAATTTTTCTCGAATGGATTACCAATTCTGATATAATCCAAGCGCTCTCTCAGCCAAACAAATACAGTCAACTCTCTCGTAAGCGGACACCCTCGGGAATTGGAGAAGTGCTCGTTAGTAGAGCTGTCCGCTTACGAGAATTATTCCCATAGGCGGTCGCTTACGTGAGAGTTAATTAGCGGGCGTTAATTACATGTTTTAATTGGGTAGCCAAAAATAGCCACAAACTGAAACTCTTTATTGATGTCAAATGTTAAAGGTCGAAAATAAAAAAAAAGAACAAATATTCAGTATACATTGTACATTGTTTTTAGGTCGGACTGTTGTTGTTGTTGTTTTTGTTTTTGTTTTTGTTTTTTTTGTTTTTGTTTTCGTTTGACAGCTTTCTTTCCCGCGGACAAATGGAGAGTTGACAAAACCCATCTCCACTGTTTTGTTGCTCTGACAAAGGTCATAGAGTGTTTTTTGTGGATTAATTGCAAATTATAGACAACTTTCATTGCCAAGTGTCAATTTTTCTACATGGAGTGTCCGCTTACGGGAATATGTAAATACAGAGTTTGACTGGGAGGTAAAAAGGGGAATTGAAAAAGGTGTCCGTAAGTAGAGCGGTCCGCTCACGAGAGTGTCCGTTAGCGGAGAGTTGACTGTAGTCGAAACTAGAGGGGCATAAAAGAATAATATCCACGGTTCCCTTGTGTGTCTTTTGAAAGCACACACAGTTTAGTGTCATTTCTCTCCAAAGTGGCCACTAACGATCTCCTATACTGAATTTAATGCCTTTCAGGTTCAATTCCAAGAGGGTGCGGACTCTCCGGCCACAAGCGAACTCTACAAAGTGCTAAAGGATCACAAAAATCCTTTCGTGAAAGACCTTGTAAGATCCTCGTACAAACACTGCTACGAAGAAGAAGTTAGGAAGGTGGTTGGTGATGATGTGTTCGGTACCCAAGAACTGGACGATTGCGGCAGTGAAAACGTGGTGCGAGTGACCCTGGTTAATCAGAAATTTCACGCATCTTTACTGAGTGCAATCGAACGTCTGACCGTGGCTAAGCTGCAATTGGACAAATTCGGCTTCGCGAACGACATGGCAACGTCCCAAGCGTCCACCAGCCAGCTTTCTTGCGACGAAGAAAAGATGCTCTCCAATAAACTTGCCATCCTCGTTAACGATATAGCGATTGCTATGGGAAAGCTTGACTATGGTACTTACAGGGGAAAGATCTATAAGAGAGACGCCAGGTCCATGTTCACTTTCTCATACAAGTGCGAGGCAAGGGTTTTTGTGAACACCCTGGCCACCAACGAACGCTTTTAAGTCGAGGATACTTCCGCAGATGAAGAGAGTCATCGAGCTGTTATCGGATCCTTACTGTGAGCTGTTTCGACCATTGACTGTCGATTACGATCTCATTGAAGTGAGCAGAGGCGTTTGCTGGTCATTGAAGAAAGGGAAATTCGTGGAGGATGCCATCGAAGAACACCAAATTGGTAAAGTGTCACCTCGAGCATTCTGCCCGTACGAGCCAAACCAAGTACCAGACGCAAAATACTTTCGCGAGATTTTGGAGAACAGTCTCAGTCCAGACGACGTACGCAGATTCTGCGAAGACTTCCTCAAGCTGCTCAACTACAACAAGAAAAAGCACAACGACAAGGTGCCGTGCCTGGTCGGAGACGCGAACAGCGGTAAGACTAGCTTATTTTTCCCGATCCTCAGCCTCGTACATCACGGGAACGTAGCCACGGTTACCAAACAGCGCGCTTTTAACAAGTCGATGATCACACCGTTCACGGAGGTGATATTCCTGGATGAGGCTACGGAGTCAACCCTCGAGATAGACGACTGGAAGACGTTGACACAGGGTGGTTATTCCGCCCACGACGTAAAGTATCAGAGGGCAAAGTCGTTCATAAATCGCTGTCCCATGTTGATAACGAGTCAGAGAAGGTTCAACTTTGGACCGTCCGATCAACCAGCGATGGAGAGAAGACTAAGGACATACCAGTTCAAGAGTTTGGCGAACCGCAGAAGGAGTGCTTCCACTTGGTTGAAAAAGCACCCCATGGATTGTCTGGTCTGGGCCACAGCAAAGGCCAGGGAGGCACGACATCGTGCGCCCGACGACGAAGAAGAAACGGAAACAGAAACGGAAACGGACGAGGAGCGATCGTTTTACGAAGACGGCATCTTGCGGCAGAGCGAGAAAGAAGCACTACAAGCGCTGTCACTGGATGAGGGCATGGCAGAAAACACCGAGCCAGCTGCCGCAGAAGGCCAACGCTCTCAAGACGCCACGGAAAGTTTCCGACAGCCAATCAGATGCCAGCCAGGCGGGCGACGTCATGCTGTCCTTGGAAGAACATCTCAGGGGGCTGCAATCGGAGACCCTTCGTCACAGGCAAGTGATGCATATGATTCAGGCGGAGAGGACCAAGAGGAGCAGAGCGGAGACGTTGAAAAGGGAACAGCACGAACGGCGCAAAATCCCGCTAAGGAACAAGGGTGTGTCGACCCAGAACGCGGAACTCGTCTCTTCGGATCCCGAAGAACCGATCCCTAGTCCAGTCGCGAGGGACCTTCAGCAGTATCAGCAGGCGCAGAAGGCAGCCCAACAGCAGGCACGTCGAGAAGCTGCTAGCAAAGCATTCGAGGGCGCTTGGCTCCGGGCCACGGAAAAGGAACTCAAGGAGTGCTGCGACCGATTCCAAGCGAGCACCGACCCTACGATTCGCACCAACATGAAGACCTGTATACGAGCGCTGTCGGAAAAACTGAAAGATCATCACATGTCGCTGGGCACTTATGGTACCGCTGAAGCCTTGGCCGAGCGGAAGCGCGTCTGCTCGGCACTGGGTCTGTTGAGCGTAAAACAGCATCACCTGGTCACGAGTGTTTCGGAGAGGCTGCCGGTACTCAAGGTTCAAAGCACGCAAAGTTCTGGAGGAGGGGATGCGGACGACGAGGACGACGACACAATCTTCGTCACTCCCGTCCCAGGCACTCGTACTCCGCCGATGCGTGAGAGAGGCGACTGCGAAATCTCTGACGAACTGCTCCGGGCAAGCTGCAGCGCGAAACGGAAGAGAACCTCCGGTAGTCAGCGCATAAGCAAGGCGCCCAGGAACACTATTACCAATTATTTCTCTAGCGCAAGTCAAAAGTAGATTGAAGCAAAACGACGAAAGACAACGCGCTTTTTTCGAGTCCAAAGCAAGCAAAATTAAAGCTGTCCACGTTATCGCGGTAGATTTATTGATGCGATCTAGTCAAAAGGAGTTAAACGAAAGGAAACGACATTCAACCAGAGAGTCGTACGAGGGCAATGTTGTTTTGTTGTTTGACCTCACGCGAGTACATGATGTAATTCTGATTGCTTGTCGATAGATTAAAGAAATGAAGTGCAAAGACGACTGGCATTTTTATTATTTCGTCATTGTCTATTTGTTTGAGTGGAGGGTGGGGGTCGCGTTACGCCGCAAATCGATTTAATTCATCGAGCTGCTAGTCTTTAGCCTTGAGCTTCAATTCTGCCCTTTTCTTCAAAGAATCTGCCATTCTTCCTTCCCGAAAGTTGTAGTCGGGATCTCTCAAAATAGCAGTCCATTGTCCAAATCCGTGCTTATCGATGCCCTTCTTTAGAAACTCGTCTTCGTCCGCCGTAAATTTCAACAGCCGACGATGGCTTCTTTGGATTCGCAATCGGTTTGTCGGTGGGGCATCCCTCTGAGGGGGCGCGCTTTTTGATTCTGTGCTTTCGGTCGGTGCTGCAAGGCTCAAAGTTGAATGGCTAAACCTCTTGTTGACCTCCTCGTCCACCTCAGAGCCTTTGGTACCTTGCAACTTTTGCAGACACTCGTGAGCCCTCACAGCAACTTCGCGCGACCTTTGCTTTTGATAGTGAACTTTGACGACGGCCGAGCTGTGTTTCTGATCCTCCGACAAAATGCTCTGCTCTTTGCTGGTGAGCTGATTGAGGCTTTGCGTTTCGACGATTTGACGATAGCGCGTCGGGTGAACGTACTTTCCGATTGCGTCAAACACTAGTTTACTCATGACGTCGCCCAGCTTGCCGTGTTGGCCTCCGTTTCTCGTGACCAGAACGAACTCGCACTGGGGTTTTAGCAATGGCCTCACGAAATTGATGTAACTGTCGAGCACCTGCACGCTTGCATCGGTCAGAATCAAGGAGTCAAACCCGTATTTGCTGGCAGTCTTGAACTTTTTCTGGTCGATAAATCCCCCGTTCTCGTTCGCTGCCCTAACCATGTCGACTGTCAAGTACTGATAAGTCATGGGGCGCGACCCCTTCACTTTGATGAACAAGTACATCGACACAAATCTCGTGGCAAATGTCAAGTCGGACGGGTTCACTTGGCCCGGATTGCTCTTGCACGTCTTTACGACGCTTTCGTAACGCGGCAAGTGAAATGTCACCACTTGCAGCAATTCCTCCATTGTCGCCCAGTGGCCTCGAGCTTCCAGCGTGTCGATGTCCAGTTCTCGGGTCCACTGCAATCTCATCATTTTTGCCACCGTCTTTCGAGCTCTCTTGAGGTACAACTCAGTAGCAGATAGGTTTCGCAGAACTGCGTAGGATGCCCCATTGATTTTTCTAAAGTCCATTAGTTCGGAAATTGCGTCTATGTAGCCCAATCGCCCACCATGTCCGAGTTTGCACTCGTCTTGCAAGTAGTCTACGAATTTGAACAAGAGATTTGGCGAGCACAGACTGTAGTCTATCACTTCAAACGTCAATTCTTCCTCGTCTTCGCAACAAAATTTCAGAAATTTAAAGCTTCTCTTCACTATCTGTTGAGCTGTGCGATCTTTCTTGCAACCCCCACCACTACCAGTCAACCAGTTCGCGAATGCTTCGCCAATTTGACCAGAGACTGAAAATGAAGGTACAACAACGACACCGTGTTTTGGCGTTCGGCTTGATTCACAGTCATCTGTAGTGGTCTTTGACGACCTAGTGTCAAGCACTTGCGATGAATGTCGAAGTTCTGTCAGGTCGGGTTTTTCGTCAAAATAAAAGAACCAGCTGTGCTTAGAATTGACGTGTTTCCTACATCCACGCTGACTTTGAAATCCTTCGTGTTCGCATACCTGAATTGGACAATGATACAAGCTGTCCGTATCTTCTTTTTCTAAGTGAAGCCGTTTTGGTTTGGGCGATGCGCCATCAATCGTAGACCAGTCGACTTTGACCTTCTTGTTCATTCTTGGAAAAGAATTACTGATTCAGCCAATAGAATTCTGTTTGCACCGCTTAGCAAAAACCGACCAAACAATCACACCCATTGGCAAACAATAGAGCCATCATTTAATTTGGAGCTTGTCGGCACTTGTCCCTACTTGCCCGAGCTTCTTACCATTGTACTTAAATTCATAGCAGGGAGTTACATCCCAAATGGGTTCGGCCTTGCCCGGGCGAGCCTGTGCACACCTACAACAATGGTTGCATTGTGCGAGTTGAAATTTACTGAGGTATGCCTCTGCTTGCCATTCTCCATTATTCTTGGGTTAATTTACAAACCCAAGTTGGCATTAGTATGGCGTTGGTGTGATGGTCTTCGACCTTACCTTGCCCGGACAAGTCAAGAAGCGCCTCGAAAAGTCTGTTAGAATCTGCTATTGACTCTGTTTCGTGTTGAGTCAAACTTAAAACACTACAACAAACGCTTCGCCATGCAATTAAAAAGCGACAAAAACGTGGATGGCAAGAAAAGAAGAATGGTTCTGTTGAAGAACATGTACAAAGGAACTGTCATTTTCTTAATAGGAACCATTTTACATCAATGGGAACTAATTGTTAGGAACAAATTGTTCCGCGTGACAATAAAAAGAAGCATTTCAGTCAAAACGGAACTCGCGAACGAGAACAATTATTCCTCAAATGAATAAAACGGACCAAAATCATAAAAAGAGGAACAATACCAATGGGAACATTTGTTCCTCAGCGACTCATTTCGGAACAAAAGGTTCCTTTCAATGTTCGAAATTCGGAACAAAAGATTCCTTTTTTAGCTCTAAATGAACACCTTGTTCCTATTTTTCATAACAATTTGTTCCTTTTCATACTATAGGACCACTCCAAATGGGAACAATCGTCCCATCATGGGAACGTTCCCTAAGCAAAAATGAGAACAGCACCAAAAAACTAAAAGTCAATTTAAAAGCCAGTTAAGGGATGAAGAAAACATGCCAAAGCCTCTTAAGAATCTCAATGCTGAATAAAAACAACGGCCAAAATTGGGTTGACAAAATCCTGCTAAAACATGTAAAAACATGAAAGTAAAAATTTAGGGAAACGTAGGAGAAGATAATGAAAGCACTAAATATGTTTCTTCCAAGATTCTTGGAGAAGGTGGAAAAATTAGACAAGTAACAAACATAGCTCGTAGTAAGCTAGAAAATTTGCTGAACAAACTTGACATAAATGTCCGTGGAAAAGACAAAAAAGTAGTACAAACCTGATAGTTTAGAACAGCAAAGAGGTGATCGGCCGCGGTTCAAATATCACAAATCAACAAAACATTGTAAGTTAAACAAAGTATGTTGGGTATGTTTCTCCGAAGATTTTTGGAGAAGAGAAATTTTTCAAGTAAGAAACATATCTCATAGTAGGCTAGAAAAATTGCTAAGCAATTTTGACATAAATGTCCGTAGAAAAGACAAAAAGTAGTAAGAACCTGATAGTATGTAGCAGGCAACAAGAATTGACCGCGGGTCAAAAGCCACAAACAATAAAACACTGCAAGCAAAGTACGAAGCGTACAAGTAACAACATATCTCGTAGTAGGCCAGAAAAATTCCAAGCAATTTTGACATAAATGTTCGTAAAAGAGAGAAAAGAAGTACGAACCTAGTAGTCAGTCAGCAACCGGCTCGGAACACAGAGCTGAATATTAGCGCCATTCCACACAAAATAATTGCTTCACCTGTTGCTTGGCTTGGCGGACAAAACCCTACGGTGCCTTTATAGTTTTCTTGTTACTTCCCATGCATGCCCACCGAGGAAGCTTCTTCAATTAATGTTTCTCAGCGGCAAAACATCATCTAGTTATAAAGAAGACAGCGCTTGCGAAACCACACGAGCTTTTCCTTCGCATACCCGTACGCCAGCCAACCTATTTTGCTATCCAATCGCCGCTTCTTACCGGTTCAAAAAAAAAAAAAAAAAAAAAAACTCTCGAGAATTAACATGGTAAGGAATGAGAGACATGAGGGGGCGGAGTCACTTCAGTGCAGTCTCGAGAACTGTCAATTACTTTCTTCCATGGCGCTTTTATGAAGGCTTATCTTCATCCAAGTAGACTTGAAATAAGTCCATCTTTAATGCCGATTACCGTGGTTTGGACCGAAACTTTCATAGAGAAACAGTTCCATGGACATTGCTTTAGAACAATAATTCTGATTGATACCAGGGAATTCGTTCTCGCACGGGCTTGCAAAGTTAGATTTTTCGAAGGCGATTCAGCTGGAATTGGCATTCCGCCATACTTTTCTTATCAGAGAAGAAAGCTCAACTTTAAAGTTCAAAACCATGGTGGATAAAGCTGGAAAGTGACTAATTTTTGTGTCAAAGAATTACTATCGATGTTAAGGAACAGGATCCGATTCGTACCTGTAGAAAAGTCAAAAACTTATAGAGCGGTGTGTCAAAGAATATTTTTAGCGTGATTTTTCTAAGTGTCGCTACGAACAGCGTACACGTCCCTCATTGCTTGCCACGCCAGGCGCGTGAAGCGCGCTAGGTTTTGACATTTTCTTGACAGCTTTTTGACAACTTTCTATGACTGTTCACAGTGTCGTACATTGTGGGGCGGACGAACAGACGGTCGGTCGGTCGGTCGTACGGTGACCAAAGCAAAAGTTTATCGCACAGGTGGTTACCATATTTTCTTACCAATGGTTCTCCGCGCGCACGCCTTCAGCGCGTGGAGGTCCGCTAACAAGGATCTGCAGTAAAATCCGGCAAATAAGAATCTGCATTTTCCAAGTTATCATCAAAAGGTTCTTATGTAATTGGTGTTTACTGGGAATTAAGGCTATTTAGGTTCTCTTTTTTTGTTTTTGCTGGAAGAATATTGGTGCCGAGTTTACTGTTTATATAAAATAATTATGCATATAATCGTGTCTTAATGACGGGAATCTAAGCAAATACATAAGTAAATAAACGCATTAAATCAGTTCATCTAAATAACACCAATATGGGAATAAACAGGAAAGCTATTGCGTTTTGGTTATTTAAGTCAGGCTACCATTTGCGTGATCCGCTCACGTTATGTTTTGATGTTACTAATATAGTCAGCCAAGAAAAAAATAATAAGAAAAATAGCTTTAATATTCAGTGAATTGTGATGGTGTGTATTGTGGTGTGCTTACTATTCTATCGATACACAAGAGCAGTGAAGATTGTGTATAGCAACGTTTATACAGCTTTTTACATAAACTCGCTCCTGAAAACGCTTGTGTACTGCTTGCGAATAAAAGAGATACGACGAGCTTCGAAAAAACTCCTTGGATGGTCATTGGGCCGCTTGACATGGAAAAGAAGAATAGCACTGAAGACTTAAAAGTCCGGAGGGGACCGACATGAAAAGCGATCGTGTAATCAAGTGGAACAAAGGCAAATGTCGACGCCTTTAGTTAGTATAACGAGCAATATTTTTTCATCAGGAAAAATTCTTTGTTTATTTGTTTTTTTCTAAACGGTTTTTTCAGTGAATAATGTCGTCTGGTAATGTGAACTGGTTGAACATTTAGTGAAAGATTGGCTCATCAAAATAATGTCGGTAACTTTAGAGGCATATTTGAGAGGAGCCTGAAGAAAAAGGTAACAGAAAAAAAGAATTAGGCGAAGGTCGCTTATTAGCAATCTTCACAGTTGAGGATGGAAGTCAATCTACTAATGAACGATCCCCGTCGAATTAAAATGTCTTGTCAAAAACTAAATTTATGCCATGAAATTTAAAAAATGCGACTAAGCGAACAAAGAGGCCCTAAGTGTTTGTATTGGAGACTGTTCTGTTAAGGAAATTGTGGGTGCGAAACAAAAACATGTATGGAAAATTAGTACTATCGACCGTGCTCGTGTCCTCGTAGACACGACAAGCTATTAATCAAAAGAACTGCGCGTCGCCATGGTGACGGCCTGTTAAAAGATAAAGTAAAGGCAACCTGCGGGTTAAATATGGTTCAATAATACTTTTAATAATAATAACAATAATAATAATAATAATATCTTTTTTCAACATGTAGCAATTGTTTATCATTATCATTATTATTATTATCATTATCATTATCATTATCATTATCATTATCATTATCATTATCATTATTATTATTATTAAAGGCGCAAACACTTATTCTTCTTCTTTCCGAGGCTGGATGTGAAAATTGTGAAAGCTTTCGCTGGATATCAAGCGCAAGGTAGCTATTTACCGACTACACAATCATGTGTGGGTGTAATTTGATGCGAAGTATCCGATATCAGGAAGAGCACTTTATTTTCTTCCATTCTAGTGATATAACTGAGTTCGGGACCGTTTGACTGAAGACAACAGTTAATTGATAGTGCATGATTTATCCTATTCAGTTTTCAGCTGCCTGTTCTATTAGATTGCTTCTTTGAATGGAGCGAGAAGAAGCAGACAACTAAACCCACGCAAATTGACAACCCAATCAATATTGGACAATTACTATGATGGATGGTTACTGTTTACTGCACGGCAAAGTCCATTATTCACGCACACGTTTTGAGGGGCGATATATAAGCAAGTTATCTCGACAGAAATTAAAACTGATCAGGAGCAATTTGCGTGCAACAATCCAAGGGTTCGAAGGTTTGCATTAGCTTCATTTCTACGGAAAAAATATTCTGCTCACACAGCCTAATTCTGATTCTGTGGCGACATCTTGGGATCTTTGTGGCAAACGGCTGTCTTCGTCATGAACAAAACAATCAATTTCACTTGCTTCTTTTGGAGTATCACCTTGCACAAAACGGAAGACGTCTTCATCACAAACATCGCACAGTGCGTTCTTAACTCGCTGTTTTCGCCATTAACATTTTTGGGAAATTTTGTCATCCTGTATGCGATTCGCAAAACTAAAGATCTTCATTCGCCTTCCTTCATCTTGTTATGTTGCTTTGCATTTTCGGATCTTCTTGTGGGTGCGATTTGTCAGCCATCTTTTGTGGCGTATAAAATCGCCGAACTTGTAGATAACTTAAATGTTCACTGCACAATGAGGATATTTCACGTCTCATTTAGCTACATAACGGCGGGAGTGTCTTGTCTTTCTTTAGCAGCTGTTTCAGTTGATCGTCTTCTCGCACTTACTCTCCATTTACGATACAACGCAGCTGTCACTGTCCCTCGGGTACTTCGCACCGCTTTTGTCCTATGGATCTTTTCCATTATAGTTGTACTGTTAAGGCTTTGGATAAGCATAACCGCATGGAAGTTTCTTCTTTTAGTAATTTCCCTTGTAGTGTTAACTGTTATTACCTTCTGTACCTTTAAAATTTTTCGGATCGTTCGTAGACACCAACGCCAGATAAACGACCAAAACATGGCCGCTATGAGTCTTCAGACCAACACGGTGAACGTGCTCAAGTGTAGAAAATCAGCTGTGACTGTACTTTATGTTTATGGTTTGTTCTTAATTTTCTATCTTCCTTTCTCCGTCACCAAGATTGTTGAACGATTTACCGGATACACAAGAGCAGTGACGATTGCGTATGACTATGCAGAAACTGCTCTGTACATCAACTCGCTCTTGAATCCGATTATTTACTGCTTGCGAATAAGGGAGATACGACGAGCTGTAATGAATTCGTTGCCAGTTCGTTGGGAGGTTTGACAGGAACAAGAAGAAGAAGAAGAAGAAGAAGAAGAAGAAGAAGAAGAAGAAGAAGAAGAAGGCACTGAGAAGATAATGAAAGCACTGACGAGAAGCTGAAAGATTCCAAGGCCTTTCACGAATTGAGCGTCTCTGACTGGGGTTTTAGGATAAAATTTTCCTCTTTGTTTTCTAAAACCGAAACCTTTTATTTTTTCCTTCGCAATTGAGACTATTTGAAGGTGTTCTTCATTGTTTCTCTTGTATATTTCTGAATGGTAGACTGAAGACGGGCAGAAACCGGGCCCACGAGAATAGGCTGAGTAACGACTTAGATCAGTTTTATTCGAGAACATTTTGGTTATCAGGTTTTTGCCTTTAAGTAAAAAGAAAATAAATTGTCAGTATAGTATTAATTTTAACGCTAGCCGTGCAACAGGTCTATGTGTAGCTACAACAGAACCGTTCTGTTTGAACCTGACAATTAGCTCACTGTCTGATGTTTACCTTTCTGTTAATTTATATTTCATTAAGGAAAGGCGTTTTTTAGTATGTAATCCTTTTCGTAATCATTTGCTGGAAGGTTCTACATTGCGTATACGTTTCTAGATCTTTCTAGATTTTTCCATCATCGCGAGCTATCACGCGTAATTTAAGGCACACGATAGTACACGCGACAGCATACAAAACCCGATTTTTTCTGCTGTCGCAAGCAGATAGGATGTTGCCATCTAAAGGGTTGCAAGGTTGCAAATAAGTTGCAAGTAAATGTGGTAGAAAGGGCAACAATCTCTGTCAAGGACGTTACAAGGACGTCACAAGATTTCATTAAATTTTCAGTGATTCTCAGGGCAGAGCCAAGGTATTTATTTGCTTTCATTTAATTAATTACGATTAGTTACGCACTTTCAATCGTATTGTCGTAACAGTCGCAAGCTTAGCGTTTGTACATGATCGCTTTATTTATTGTAATTGGTTCAAATAATTTCTTGTCAGCGTTATTGTACTTTTAAACTTAGTATCGTTGTTTTTCAAACCATTTGTAAACTCTCAGTTTTAGGTTTTAACATTTTGTAATAACCGCGTCGTGTAATTTCATCCGTAATTTATCTGCAGCGTTTCTCACAGCGTTTGTGCATTTATTTCAGTTTTCACGGTGTTTATTGACAAGTTATAAAGAAGAATAAAGTTTACAAACAGCAGTCGAAACTCGTTCTTTAAATCACTGGAGCTATACTATGTGTCGACGTTTGAGTACCAAGAAATATCTTAGTCACCACCAAACAAAAGTATAAAGGGTTGCAAAATAGCGGAAAAAAAGAATTGGTCGAATATTACTTAATATTCCCATATGTACAAGTGAGGACGGAAATGCAATGCTAATGAGCAATTTCCTGTCGAATTTAACCCTTTCACTTTTGGTTGGTTGAGTTGATTTTTATTGACATGCTATTAATTAAATACAGAATTACCCGACCCGCACGTAGCATACCTAATCTAGGCGGGCCAGGATATAAGGAAAGATGAAAGACTGCCGACTTTTTGTACTATGTGTTTTGCAATTTCCTGAGGGCAGGAGGTCAAGACGATCTTGGTATTCCATATAAGGGGTGACCACGGAGATTTTACTGGTCCACAACACCGAAGACTCTGTCTTTTTTGTCACACTCGTCACGCTAGCTGTCGTTTGGTTGTAAACCATCACTGCAGCTACAATTCGGTAGGTATTTGATTTATAAGTGTTTTTTGAGCCATTTTCCACCTCAGAGGCCCCCTGCCTGGTATCCTAAAGCTGGATTGGTGGATAGAGGCAATCCTCTTAAGGTAAAATAGAGGCGAAAAGCAAATTCAGAGTAAGTGGACCGCCTAAGGGGTTTCTTGCAACTTATGGAGATTACGAAGTGAGGTTGTGTTTCTGGGCGTTCTAGGAATGGCCTCCAGGACCTGGCATGGCAATTTTTGGCGAGTTTTGACTTGTAAACAATGCAATCGGTGCAATATTTTGTCGTCAGTAGGACTGGGAGGCTCGACAATTATAAAAAATATCTGAAATGGAAATTTGCGGACTTCCATGTGATCATTATACAAGAATCACCCAGAATTCCATTTGGGTCACAAAGGCGATAACTACAGACCAGGGATTGCAATGGAAATCAAAAGCGTTATCCGTCGCGCTAAAGAAGTGAGCAAGAAAATGTGGAACAGATTTCAAGACGTGTAGTCGAATTTTGCTGCCAACGTAGACGTTTCGCTTCAAAAGATATTTTTGTCCAAAAAACTTCAAGGCAAAGCTGCGTATTTTTGGTGTTGTCAAAGGACACTCGAAGTCGACATTTTTGGTTTTGCAACAAGATAAACGGCCTTAGTATATACCACATAAGTGAATAGTGCTTTTCGCGTGCTGTGATTGGTTAACTCGGAGGTGATTAGAAAGTACTATTCACCTCCGAACAGCCGGCGCGCGAAATTTTACAATTTCCGACCGCTTGTCACACATAAAGGCTTGTTTTGGTCCGCTAATTATTCAGCTTGTGTGGTATATACAAAAACAATTACTCACCTCAGTGTCGGTGAAAGTGGTGGATATTTACCTCGCCGCTTCCCGGCTCGGTAAATATCCATCACTATTCACCTCCACTTCGGTGAATTATTGTTAAATATTCAATGAAAATTGGGAGTTGTGGTAAGTTTACGGAGTGGTAAAGTCTACACAACAGAGCGTTTGGCAATAAGAATGGTTCTTTTCAACCATAGCACGGCATTTGGAAAAGTTGCAGGTTTTCAAAGCACTAACGGTGTTTATGACGTACTTTAGAACGTCGTAAGGCAGTTGAGAGGTTAAAGGACTTTTAAATTAAAAATTTTCAAGGTCAAAAACACGCGTAAATTAGTGCCCCTTTCAATAAACCGCGAACTCTGATGTCCAAATCTCAACTGTCACCGGTGTTTTTCAATGGCGTCAGTCAAATTTTCAGCGGCTTCCGACTGCTATCGAGAGGCGATAATCGATTACTTCTGAATTTCAGTGGCCCAAAGCAATTTCGAACTTGGCGGGTAAGTCTGCTGATTTCCTTTACTTGTTTCAGGATAGTTTATTTGAGGACCTATCCATCGAACTTCCCTACTCAGAAGAATCGCAAATAGTCGACAATGAAGTTGATCAGGTCAGGCAATTCACGTGGTTTTCTGATGGCCAGTTTAGTGTGTTTCGTTGATTTTATATTTTCATTTGTTTTGATTTAGCTAGAAGTAACACGGTACTTGGAAGCAAAAGCAGGGACAGTTTATGGCCCTGAAACGACCATTTTCAATCTTCCTAAGCGATTGACATACAAAACACTGAAGAACTGCGTGGAAGATTGCAAATAATTGATCTGCTCGCCACTGACAAAGCATCGTATTTTGCTCAACCTCGTAAAAAATAATTGTCAATTATTGTTCCCATTTTGTTATCCCTCTAGCCTTGGATACCGACTTGTTTAAGATCCATTAATGGTCACTCAATTTAGCCTTCATATTTAAGGGGATCGCGAAAGGCAGTGGAAACGCGGTGTTAATCTGAACAAAAACCCGTCTATCAAGCCCGCAGCACCTAGCTTTTACTAAAAGATCGTTTGGAAGCACCTGAAAATACCTTACGGAGTAGCAACTCACGCCGTTTTCACTCTTACTGAAATTCCTGGTAGGAGAGATATTTACCACTGGTTTTATGAAGTAGATCATGTGTAACGAGAACACCATTTTTCCAGCCAATCATTTTAATTCAGAATACCGTCTTACTTTCAAGTATTAAACTTCACATTTTGACCTACATCATGCCATGCGAGTTTATGTTATCAATTTTCCAAAAGTATAGAAGGATTTCTTTGTAAAAAGGATTTGCAGTGAAACCCTTATGTAATTGTAAATTAAGGTATTTAGATTCTTAAACAGGTTCTTATTTGAAAAGGATACTTACCAAATTAATGTGATCAAGTAAGCTGAAGCCACTCTGAAGGGCACTACGGCCACAAGGTAGCGGGCATTACCCCTTAAATCTTCCAAAGCAAAGATTGAGGCCAAGCATTAGCAGTCATGGACAGCTGTTTCGGCCTTGTTAGGCCTCATCAGCATGGCATAGCTAATGCTCAGGCTCAAGTACCCACATAAGCTTTACGTTTCATTTCTTATTTGAAAAGAATGCTTTTTTTGTTGCTGGAAGAATATTGGTGCCGCGTCTATTGTTTATATAAAAACTTTATCTGAGGACCAGTTTATAGCTTATGAGGCCGCTCCTACTTGTACAAAGTACATAAACAGATTGGCTTTGAACACCGATTTTTAGACAATGGCAGTTGGAAAGAGAGACAAAAGTACCGATTTTAGATCATGTCCTGGAGGTCTTTACAGGGATTATGACTAGACAAGGTGAATCGTGTAAGTTGTGAACTATCGTCAATGGATGCCGCATCTTTTAATTGTTAGTTTGCGGAAGTTACAAATCACGATGGAAAACGTTTTGTAAATTAAAAAAAAAATTAACTGGCACTGTATAGCTGTATAGCTGATTGGCTATTGATAATGGCTTTTGTTGACGAGCCAATCAGAGCGCGTACTCAAGTTCTGGTACACAGAACAAGAAATTCCGCGCTGCTTCGCAGACGTTGCTAACCGGGATTAGATTACGTTTGCAACGCAGGCTACGAATATTCGTATCCTGCCCTACTTTTTTTCTACGATTTTACCTCCAAAATTAAAGATATACGGCGACAAAAGACTACGTGACGTTGTCCAACTCTTCTGGACCAAGAAAAGTACTCGGTTGTAAAGTCATTGTTCAAGACTGAACTCTCGGATTAAGCATAGAAGGTGATCATTGTCAAGTTCAAATTCAAGTTTATTGTGCACTTTTTGGGGGATATATAATACAAGAAAAGAGAATACCGAATACGAATAAGAAAAAAATATGCATATACATACATAGGTAAAGAATACGTAAGATAAACCATTTTTTGTGTGCACAGTGACCTGCTAAAGTAGCAAAAGCTGTCGTGTTGATTACTGTCGCGTTTAGATAAATAAGGTGAGACCACTGAAGATATATAAGTGAAATGTGGCAATACTTTTGATTGCAAGAAACAAGTTTTATAGTTCTTTTTGAAAGCAAAACTGTTAAGGAGATTCAACTCTTTTGGAATGACTTCCCAAACTTGAACTGCTTTATCATATTTAAACATACATTTTCCAAAATCAGTCCTTACAGCGGTTACCAGTCACACGCGCCCTCCAACGGCATTTTCTTTTTTCTAAAACTAAGTTTTGGTGGACGTCAATCAAATGTATCCACGACAATAACGGCGTTTCTTTCAAACGAACTACTCGAAGAGTACCTAAGTTGCTCCTTCATCTTTACTTGACTCGTCGATAAACAGAAACTGTTCTGGTTGAAACTGAGAAGTAAATCGTCTGACTCTGTGCCTTTTCTTTCGTCTCGCTCACGGGCAATGATTCGAGGCTACAAATTTACGAACAGTGTACGGCAACCACAACAACATGAGAACTAAATAATAACCTTTATTACAGGATGAACTACAAAAATTTGACTGCTAATCTCTTGCGACTTTCAGTACCTTTTGGTTACATTTTGGTTATCAGGTTTTTGCCTTTCAGGCAAAAGACAGCGAATTGTAAGTATAGTATTAAGTTTAACGCCAGCCTTGCAGCAGATCTCTGTGCCGACATTTAACTACCAAGAAATATACCAAACAAAAGCATAAAGCGTTGCAAAATAGTGGAAACAGGAATTGGTCGAATATTACTTATTCCCATATGTACAGGTGAGGACGGAAATGCAATGCTAATGAGAAATTTCCTGTCGAATTTAAATCACTTTTAAACTCAAAATTTTCAAGGCCAAAAAACACACGCAGATTACGCAGATTATTATTTCTTATACTGTAAATCCATTGTATTTCTCTGTCAAAGATGGATCATTAAAGTTATTATTAGTATTAGAAATAAACAAGGAACTCTGGAGTTCAAATCTCTACCAACAATTGCGTTTTTCGCTGCCGTCAATCAAATTCCCGACGACTTCCAACTACAATCAAGAGGCGATGATCGAACCTCACGTTGTTTTCCGATGACGAGTTTATAGTGTGTTTCGTTGATTTTGTTTTCATTTGTTTTAGCTGGAAGTAGCAAGGTACTTGGAAGTGAAAGCAGGGACAGTTTGTGGCCCTGAAACAACCATTTTTTATTATTCCTAATTACAAAACATTGAAGGACTGCGTTGAAGATTACAAATATTATTTGTAATCTTCAACGCAGTCAGTGGCGAGCAGATCAATTATTTGAAATAACTGATCTGCTCGCCACTGAAAAATCACGACGTTTTGCTCAACCTCGTCGAATAATTATTTGTTCCCATTTCGTTAGTTCTGTGACCTTGGAAACCAACTTATTCAAGAGCCATTAAAAGTCACTCGAGTTTATTCTTCATTAAAATAAGGGGATCGCAAAAGGCAGTTGCAATTCACGCCTTATTTACTTTTACTGAAATTCCTTGTAGGAGAGTTCCTGAGTTCGCGCCCGTTTGACTGAAGACAACAGTTAATTGATAGTGCATGTTTTATCCTATTCAGTTTTCAGCTGCCTGTTCTATTAGATTGCTTCTTTGAATGGAGCGAGAAGAAGCAGACAACTAAACCCACGCAAATTGACAACCCAATCAATATTGCATAATTACCATAATGGATGATTACTCTTCACTGCACGACAAAGTCCATTATACACGTACACGTTTTGAGGGCGATATATAAGCAAGTTATCTCGACAGAAATTAAAACTGATCAGCAGCAATTTGCGTGCAACAATCCAAGGGTTCGAAGGTTTGCATTAGCTTCATTTCTACAAAAAAAATATTCTGCTCAAACAGCCTAATTCTGATTCTGTGGCGACATCGTGGGATCTTTGTGGCAAACGGCTGTCTTCGTCATGAACAAAACAATCAATTTCACTTGCTTCTTTTGGAGTATCACCTTGCACAAAACGGAAGACGTTTTCATCACAAACATCATACAATGCGTTCTTAACTCGCTGTTTTCGCCATTAACATGTTTGGGGAATTTTGTCATCCTGTATGCGATTCGCAAAACTAAAGATCTTCATTCGCCTTCCTTCATCTTGTTATGTTGCTTTGCATTTTCGGATCTTCTTGTGGGTGCGATTTGTCAGCCATCTTTTGTGGCGTATAAAATCGCCGAACTTGTAGATAACTTAAATGTTCACTGCACAATGAAGATATTTCACGTCTCATTTAGCTACATAACGGCGGGGGTGTCTTGTCTTTCTTTAGCAGCTGTTTCAGTTGATCGTCTTCTCGCACTTACTCTCCATTTACGATACGACGCAGCTGTCACTGTTCCTCGGGTACTTCGCACCGCTTTTGTCCTATGGATCTTTTCCATTATAGTTGTACTGTTAAGGCTTTGGATAAGCATAACCGCATGGAAGTTTCTTCTTTTAGTAATTTCCCTTGTAGTATTAACTGTTATTACCTTCTGTACCTTTAAAATTTTTCGGATCGTTCGTAGACACCAACGCCAGATAAACGACCAAAACATGGCCGCTATGAGTCTTCAGACCAACACGGTGAACGTGCTCAAGTGTAGAAAATCAGCTGTGACTGTACTTTATGTGTATGGTTTGTTCTTAATTTTCTATCTTCCTTTCTCCGTCACCAAGATTGTTGAACGATTTACTGGATACACAAGAGCAGTGACGATTGCGTATGACTATGCAGAAACTGCTCTGTACATCAACTCGCTCTTGAATCCGATTATTTACTGCTTGCGAATAAGGGAGATACGACGAGCTGTAATGAATTCGTTGCCAGTTCGTTGGGAGGTTTAACAGGAACAAGAAGAAGAAGAAGAAGAAGAAGGCACTGAGAAGATAATGAAAGCACTAAATATGTTTCTTCCAAGATTCTTGGAGAAGGTGGAAAAATTAGACAAGCAACAAACATAGCTCGTAGTAAGCTAGAAAATTTGCTGAACAAACTTGACATAAATGTCCGTGGAAAAGACAAAAAAGTAGTACAAACCTGATAGTTTAGAACAGCAAAGAGGTGATCGGCCGCGGTTCAAATATCACAAATCAACAAAACATTGTAAGTTAAACAAAGTATGTTGGGTATGTTTCTCCGAAGATTTTTGGAGAAGAGAAATTTTTCAAGTAAGAAACATATCTCATAGTAGGCTAGAAAAATTGCTAAGCAATTTTGACATAAATGTCCGTAGAAAAGACAAAAAGTAGTAAGAACCTGATAGTATGTAGCAGGCAACGAGAATTGACCGCGGGTCAAAAGCAACAAACAATAAAACACTGCAAGTAAAGTACGAAGCGTACAAGTAACAACATATCTCGTAGTAGGCCAGAAAAATTCCAAGCAATTTTGACATAAATGTTCGTAAAGGAGAGAAAAGCAGTACGAACCTAGTAGTCAGTCAGCAACCGGCTCGGAACACAGAGCTGAATATTAGCGCCATTACACACAAAATAATTGCTTCACCTGTTGCTTGGCTTGGCGGACAAAACCCTACGGTGCCTTTATAGTTTTCTTGTTACTTCCCATGCATGCCCACCGAGGAAGCTTCTTCAATTAATGTTTCTCAGCGGCAAAACATCATCTAGTTATAAAGAAGACAGCGCTTGCGAAACCACACGAGCTTTTCCTTCGCATACCCGTACGCCAGCCAACCTATTTCGCTATCCAATCGCCGCTTCTTACCGGTTCAAAAAAAAAAAAAAAAAAAAAACTCTCGAGAATTAACATGGTAAGGAATGAGGGACATGAGGGGGCGGAGTCACTTCAGTGCAGTCTCGAGAACTGTCAATTACTTTCTTCCATGGCGCTTTTATGAAGGCTTATCTTCATCCAAGTAGACTTGAAATAAGTCCATCTTTAATGCCGATTACCGTGGTTTGGACCGAAACTTTCATAGAGAAACAGTTCCATGGACATTGCTTTAGAACAATAATTCTGATTGATACCAGGGAATTCGTTCTCGCACGGGCTTGCAAAGTTAGATTTTTCGAAGGCGATTCAGCTGGAATTGGCATTCCGCCATACTTTTCTTATCAGAGAAGAAAGCTCAACTTTAAAGTTCAAAACCATGGTGGATAAAGCTGGAAAGTGACTAATTTTTGTGTCAAAGAATTACTATCGATGTTAAGGAACAGGATCCGATTGGTACCTGTAGAAAAGTCAAAAGCTTATAGAGCGGTGTGTCAAAGAATATTTTTAGCGTGATTTTTCTAAGTGTCGCTACGAACAGCGTACACGTCCCTCATTGCTTACCACGCCAGGCGCGTGAAGCGCGCTAGGTTTTGACATTTTCTTGACAGCTTTTTGACAACTTTCTGTGACTGTTCACAGTGTCGTACATTGTGGGGCGGACGTACAGACGGTCGGTCGGTCGGTCGTACGGTGACCAAAGCAAAAGTTTATCGCACAGGTGGTTACCATATTTTCTTACCAATGGTTCTCCGCGCGGACGCCTTTAGGATCTGCAGTAAAATCCGGCAAATAAGAATCTGCATTTTCCAAGTTATCATCAAAAGGTTCTTATGTAATTGGTGTTTACTGGGAATTAAGGCTATTTAGGTTCTCTTTTTTTGTTTTTGCTGGAAGAATATTGGTGCCGAGTTTACTGTTTATATAAAATAATTATGCATATAATCGTGTCTTAATGACGGGAATCTAAGCAAATACATAAGTAAATAAACGCATTAAATCAGTTCATCTAAATAACACCAATATGGGAATAAACAGGAAAGCTTTTGCGTTTTGGTTATTTAAGTCAGGCTACCATTTGCGTGATCCGCTCACGTTATGTTTTGATGTTACTAATATAGTCAGCCAAGAAAAAAATAATAAGAAAAATAGCTTTAATATTCAGTGAATTGTGATGGTGTGTATTGTGGTGTGCTTACTATTCTATCGATACACAAGAGCAGTGAAGATTGTGTATAGCAACGTTTATACAGCTTTTTACATAAACTCGCTCCTGAAAACGCTTGTGTACTGCTTGCGAATAAAAGAGATACGACGAGCTTCGAAAAAAATCCTTGGATGGTCATTGGGCCGCTTGACATGGAAAAGAAGAATAGCACTGAAGAGTTAAAAGTCCGGTGGGGACCGACATGAAAAGCGATCGTGTAATCAAGTGGAACAAAGGCAAATGTCGACGCCTTTAGTTAGTATAACGAGCAATATTTTTTCATCAGGAAAAATTCTTTGTTTATTTGTTTTTTTCTAAACGGTTTTTTCAGTGAATAATGTCGTCTGGTAATGTGAACTGGTTGAACATTTAGTGAAAGATTGGCTCATCAAAATAATGTCGGTAACTTTAGAGGCATATTTGAGAGGAGCCTGAAGAAAAAGGTAGCAGAAAAAAAGAATTAGGCGAAGGTCGCTTATTAGCAATCTTCACAGTTGAGGATGGAAGTCAATCTACTAATGAACGATCCCTGTCGAATTAAAATGTCTTGTCATAAACTAAATTTATGCCATGAAATTTAAAAAATGCGACTAAGCGAACAAAGAGGCCCTAAGTGTTTGTATTGGAGACTGTTCTGTTCAGGAAATTGTGGGTGCGAAACAAAAACATGTATGGAAAATTAGTACTATCGACCGTGCTCGTGTCCTCGTAGACACGACAAGCTATTAATCAAAAGAACTGCGCGTCGCCATGGTGACGGCCTGTTAAAAGATAAAGTAAAGGCAACCTGCGGGTTAAATATGGTTCAATAATACTTTTAATAATAATAACAATAATAATAATAATAACAATATCTTTTTTTAACATGTAGCAATTGTTTATCATTATCATTATTATTATTATCATTATCATTATCATTATCATTATCATTATTATTATTATTAAAGGCGCAAACACTTATTCTTCTTCTTTCCGAGGCTGGATGTGAAAATTGTGAAAGCTTTGGCTAGGATATCAAGCGCACGGTAGCTATTTACCGACTACACAATCATGTGTGGGTGCAATTTGATGCGAAGTATCCGATATCAGGAAGAGCACTTTATTTTCTTCCATTCTAGTGATATTACTGAGTTCGGGACCGTTTGACTGAAGACAACAGTTAATTGATAGTACATGATTTATCCTATTCAGTTTTCAGCTGCCTGTTCTATTAGATTGCTTCTTTGAATGGAGCGAGAAGAAGCAGACAACTAAACCCACGCAAATTGACAACCCAATCAATATTGCATAATTACCATGATGGATGGTTACTGTTTACTGCACGACAAAGTCCATTATACACGTACACGTTTTGAGGGCGATATATAAGCAAGTTATCTCGACAGAAATTAAAACTGATCAGGAGCAATTTGCGTGCAACAATCCAAGGGTTCGAAGGTTTGCATTAGCTTCATTTCTACGGAAAAAATATTCTGCTCAAACGGCCTAATTCTGATTCTGTGGCGACATCGTGGGATCTTTGTGGCAAACGGCTGTCTTCGTCATGAACAAAACAATCAATTTCACTTGCTTCTTTTGGAGTATCACCTTGCACAAAACGGAAGACGTCTTCATCACAAACATCACAGTGCGTTCTTAACTCGCTGTTTTCGCCATTAACATGTTTGGGAATTTTGTCATCCTGTATGCGATTCGCAAAACTAAAGATCTTCATTCGCCTTCCTTCATCTTGTTATGTTGTTTTGCATTTTCGGATCTTCTTGTGGGTGCGATTTGTCAGCCATCTTTTGTGGCGTATAAAATCGCCGAACTTGTAGATAACTTAAATGTTCACTGCACAATGAGGATATTTCACGTCTCATTTAGCTACATAACGGCGGGAGTGTCTTGTCTTTCTTTAGCAGCTGTTTCAGTTGATCGTCTTCTCGCACTTACTCTCCATTTACGATACGACGCAGCTGTCACTGTCCCTCGGGTACTTCGCACCGCTTTTGTCCTATGGATCTTTTCCATTATAGTTGTACTGTTAAGGCTTTGGATAAGCATAACCGCATGGAAGTTTCTTCTTTTAGTAATTTCCCTTGTAGTGTTAACTGTTATTACCTTCTGTACCTTTAAAATTTTTCGGATCGTTCGTAGACACCAACGCCAATAAAAGACCAAAACATGGCCGCTATGAGTCTTCAGACCAACACGGTGAACGTGCTCAAGTGTAGAAAATCAGCTGTGACTGTACTTTATGTTTATGGTTTGTTCTTAATTTTCTATCTTCCTTTCTCCGTCACCAAGATTGTTGAACGATTTACCGGATACACAAGAGCAGTGACGATTGCGTATGACTATGCAGAAACTGCTCTGTACATCAACTCGCTCTTGAATCCGATTATTTACTGCTTGCGAATAAAAGAGATACGACGAGCTGTAATGAATTCGTTGCCAGGTCGTTGGGAGGTTTGACAGAAGAAGAAGAAGAAGAAGAAGAAGAAGAAGAAGAAGAAGAAGAAGAAGAAGAAGAAGAAGAAGAAGAAGCACTGAGAAGATAATGAAAGCACTGACGAGAAGCTGAAAGATTCCAAGGCCTTTCACGAATTGAGCGTCTCTGACTGGGGTTTTAGGATAAAATTTTCCTCTTTGTTTTCTAAAACCGAAACCTTTTATTTTCCTTCGCAATTGAGACTATTTGAAGGTGTTCTTCATTGTTTCTCTTGTATATTTCTGAATGGTAGACTGAAGACGGGCAGAAACCGGGCCCACGAGAATAGGCTGAGTAACGACTTAGATCAGTTTTATTCGAGAACATTTTGGTTATCAGGTTTTTGCCTTTAAGTAAAAAGACAATAAATTGTCAGTATAGTATTAATTTTAACGCTAGCCGTGCAACAGGTCTATGTGTAGCTACAACAGAACCGTTCTGTTTGAACCTGACAATTAGCTCACTGTCTGATGTTTACCTTTATTTCATTAAGGAAAGGCGTTTTTTAGTATGTAATCCTTTTCGTAATCATTTGCTGGAAGGTTCTACATTGCGTATACGTTTCTAGATCTTTCTAGATTTTTCCATCATCGCGAGCTATCACGCGTAATTTAAGGCACACGATAGTACACGCGACAGCATACAAAACCCGATTTTTTCTGCTGTCGCAAGCAGATAGGATGTTGCCATCTAAAGGGTTGCAAGGTTGCAAATAAGTTGCAAGTAAATGTGGTAGAAAGGGCAACAATCTCTGTCAAGGACGTTACAAGGACGTCACAAGATTTCATTAAATTTTCAGTGATTCTCAGGGCAGAGCCAAGGTATTTATTTGCTTTCATTTAATTAATTACGATTAGTTACGCACTTTCAATCGTATTGTCGTAACAGTCGCAAGCTTAGCGTTTGTACATGATCGCTTTATTTATTGTAATTGGTTCAAATAATTTCTTGTCAGCGTTATTGTACTTTTAAACTTAGTATCGTTGTTTTTCAAACCATTTGTAAACTCTCAGTTTTAGGTTTTAACATTTTGTAATAACCGCGTCGTGTAATTTCATCCGTAATTTATCTGCAGCGTTTCTCACAGCGTTTGTGCATTTATTTCAGTTTTCACGGTGTTTATTGACAAGTTATAAAGAAGAATAAAGTTTACAAACAGCAGTCGAAACTCGTTCTTTAAATCACTGGAGCTATACTATGTGTCGACGTTTGAGTACCAAGAAATATCTTAGTCACCACCAAACAAAAGTATAAAGGGTTGCAAAATAGCGGAAAAAAAGAATTGGTCGAATATTACTTAATATTCCCATATGTACAAGTGAGGACGGAAATGCAATGCTAATGAGCAATTTTCTGTCGAATTTAACCCTTTCACTTTTGGTTGGTTGAGTTGATTTTTATTGACTTGCTATTAATTAAATACAGAATTACCTGACCCGCACGTAGCATACCTAATCTAGGCGGGCCAGGATATAAGGAAAGATGAAAGACTGCCGACTTTTTGTACTATGTGTTTTGCAATTTCCTGAGGGCAGGAGGTCAAGACGACCTTGGTATTCCATATAAGGGGTGACCACGGAGATTTTACTGGTCCACAACACCGAAGACTCTGTCTTTTTTGTCACACTCGTCACGCTAGCTGTCGTTTGGTTGTAAACCATCACTGCAGCTACAATTCGGTAGGTATTTGATTTATAAGTGTTTTTTGAGCCATTTTCCACCTCAGAGGCCCCCTGCCTGGTATCCTAAAGCTGGATTGGTGGATAGAGGCAATCCTCTTAAGGTAAAATAGAGGCGAAAAGCAAATTCAGAGTAAGTGGACCGCCTAAGGGGTTTCTTGCAACTTATGGAGATTACGAAGTGAGGTTGTGTTTCTGGGCGTTCTAGGAATGGCCTCCAGGACCTGGCATGGCAATTTTTGGCGAGTTTTGACTTGTAAACAATGCAATCGGTGCAATATTTTGTCGTCAGTAGGACTGGGAGGCTCGACAATTATAAAAAATATCTGAAATGGAAATTTGCGGACTTCCATGTGATCATTATACAAGAATCACCCAGAATTCCATTTGGGTCACAAAGGCGATAACTACAGACCAGGGATTGCAATGGAAATCAAAAGCGTTATCCGTCGCGCTAAAGAAGTGAGCAAGAAAATGTAGAACAGATTTCAAGACGTGTAGTCGAATTTTGCTGCCAACGTAGACGTTTCGCTTCAAAAGATATTTTTGTCCAAAAAACTTCAAGGCAAAGCTGCGTATTTTTGGTGTTGTCAAAGGACACTCGAAGTCGACATTTTTGGTTTTGCAACAAGATAAACGGCCTTAGTATATACCACATAAGTGAATAGTGCTTTTCGCGTGCTGTGATTGGTTAACTCGGAGGTGATTAGAAAGTACTATTCACCTCCGAACAGCCGGCGCGCGAAATTTTACAATTTCCGACCGCTTGTCACACATAAAGGCTTGTTTTGGTCCGCTAATTATTCAGCTTGTGTGGTATATACAAAAACAATTACTCACCTCAGTGTCGGTGAAAGTGGTGGATATTTACCTCGCCGCTTCCCGGCTCGGTAAATATCCATCACTATTCACCTCCACTTCGGTGAATTATTGTTAAATATTCAATGAAAATTGGGAGTTGTGGTAAGTTTACGGAGTGGTAAAGTCTACACAACAGAGCGTTTGGCAATAAGAATGGTTCTTTTCAACCATAGCACGGCATTTGGAAAAGTTGCAGGTTTTCAAAGCACTAACGGTGTTTATGACGTACTTTAGAACGTCGTAAGGCAGTTGAGAGGTTAAAGGACTTTTAAATTAAAAATTTTCAAGGTCAAAAACACGCGTAAATTAGTGCCCCTTTCAATAAACCGCGAACTCTGATGTCCAAATCTCAACTGTCACCGGTGTTTTTCAATGGCGTCAGTCAAATTTTCAGCGGCTTCCGACTGCTATCGAGAGGCGATAATCGATTACTTCTGAATCTCAGTGGCCCAAAGCAATTTCGAACTTGGCGGGTAAGTCTGCTGATTTCCTTTACTTGTTTCAGGATAGTTTATTTGAGGACCTATCCATCGAACTTCCCTACTCAGAAGAATCGCAAATAGTCGACAATGAAGTTGATCAGGTCAGGCAATTCACGTGGTTTTCTGATGGCCAGTTTAGTGTGTTTCGTTGATTTTATATTTTCATTTGTTTTGATTTAGCTAGAAGTAACACGGTACTTGGAAGCAAAAGCAGGGACAGTTTATGGCCCTGAAACGACCATTTTCAATCTTCCTAAGCGATTGACATACAAAACACTGAAGAACTGCGTGGAAGATTGCAAATAATTGATCTGCTCGCCACTGACAAAGCATCGTATTTTGCTCAACCTCGTAAAAAATAATTGTCAATTATTGTTCCCATTTTGTTATCCCTCTAGCCTTGGATACCGACTTGTTTAAGATCCATTAATGGTCACTCAATTTAGCCTTCATATTTAAGGGGATCGCGAAAGGCAGTGGAAACGCGGTGTTAATCTGAACAAAAACCCGTCTATCAAGCCCGCAGCACCTAGCTTTTACTAAAAGATCGTTTGGAAGCACCTGAAAATACCTTACGGAGTAGCAACTCACGCCGTTTTCACTCTTACTGAAATTCCTGGTAGGAGAGATATTTACCACTGGTTTTATGAAGTAGATCATGTGTAACGAGAACACC
Organism: Pachyseris speciosa; assembly: GCA_016490735.1. Lineage (NCBI taxonomy): Eukaryota > Metazoa > Cnidaria > Anthozoa > Scleractinia > Pachyseridae > Pachyseris > Pachyseris speciosa. Next base: position 754,203 of record JAEMWC010000375.1, read on the forward strand.
ATTTTTCCAGCCAATCATTTTAATTCAGAATACCGTCTTACTTTCAAGTATTAAACTTCACATTTTGACCTACATCATGCCATGCGAGTTTATGTTATCAATTTTCCAAAAGTATGGAAGGATTTCTTTGTAAAAAGGATTTGCAGTGAAACCCTTATGTAATTGTAAATTAAGGTATTTAGATTCTTAAACAGGTTCTTATTTGAAAAGGATACTTACCAAATTAATGTGATCAAGTAAGCTGAAGCCACTCTAAAGGGCACTACGGCCACAAGGTAGCGGGCATTACCCCTTAAATCTTCCAAAGCAAAGATTGAGGCCAAGCATTAGCAGTCATGGACAGCTGTTTCGGCCTTGTTAGGCCTCATCAGCATGGCATAGCTAATGCTCAGGCTCAAGTACCCACATAAGCTTTACGTTTCATTTCTTATTTGAAAAGAATGTTTTTTTTGTTGCTGGAAGAATATTGGTGCCGCGTCTATTGTTTATATAAAAACTTTATCTGAGTACCAGTTTATAGTTTATGAGGCCGCTCCTACTTGTACAAAGTACATAAACAGATTGGCTTTGAACACCGATTTTTAGACAATGGCAGTTGGAAAGAGAGACAAAAGTACCGATTTTAGATCATGTCCTGGAGGTCTTTACAGGGATTATGACTAGACAAGGTGAATCGTGTAAGTTGTGAACTATCGTTAATGGATGCCGCATCTTTTAATTGTTAGTTCGCGGAAGTTACAAATCACGATGGAAAACGTTTTGTAAATTAAAAAAAAAATTAACTGGCACTGTATAGCTGTATAGCTGATTGGCTATTGATAATGGCTTTTGTTGACGAGCCAATCAGAGCGCGTACTCAAGTTCTGGTACACAGAACAAGAAATTCCGCGCTGCTTCGCAGACGTTGCTAACCGGGATTAGATTACGTTTGCAACGCAGGCTACGAATATTCGTATCCTGCCCTACTTTTTTTCTACGATTTTACCTCCAAAATTAAAGATATACGGCGACAAAAGACTACGTGACGTTGTCCAACTCTTCTGGACCAAGAAAAGTACTCGGTTGTAAAGTCATTGTTCAAGACTGAACTCTCGGATTAAGCATAGAAGGTGATCATTGTCAAGTTCAAATTCAAGTTTATTGTGCACTTTTTGGGGGATATATAATACAAGAAAAGAGAATACCGAATACGAATAAGAAAAAAATATGCATATACATACATAGGTAAAGAATACGTAAGATAAACCATTTTTTGTGTGCACAGTGACCTGCTAAAGTAGCAAAAGCTGTCGTGTTGATTACTGTCGCGTTTAGATAAATAAGGTGAGACCACTGAAGATATATAAGTGAAATGTGGCAATACTTTTGATTGCAAGAAACAAGTTTTATAGTTCTTTTTGAAAGCAAAACTGTTAAGGAGATTCAACTCTTTTGGAATGACTTCCCAAACTTGAACTGCTTTATCATATTTAAACATACATTTTCCAAAATCAGTCCTTACAGCGGTTACCAGTCACACGCGCCCTCCAACGGCATTTTCTTTTTTCTAAAACTAAGTTTTGGTGGACGTCAATCAAATGTATCCACGACAATAACGGCGTTTCTTTCAAACGAACTACTCGAAGAGTACCTAAGTTGCTCCTTCATCTTTACTTGACTCGTCGATAAACAGAAACTGTTCTGGTTGAAACTGAGAAGTAAATCGTCTGACTCTGTGCCTTTTCTTTCGTCTCGCTCACGGGCAATGATTCGAGGCTACAAATTTACGAACAGTGTACGGCAACCACAACAACATGAGAACTAAATAATAACCTTTATTACAGGATGAACTACAAAAATTTGACTGCTAATCTCTTGCGACTTTCAGTACCTTTTGGTTACATTTTGGTTATCAGGTTTTTGCCTTTCAGGCAAAAGACAACGAATTGTAAGTATAGTATTAAGTTTAACGCCAGCCTTGCAGCAGATCTCTGTGCCGCCATTTAACTACCAAGAAATATACCAAACAAAAGCATAAAGCGTTGCAAAATAGTGGAAACAGGAATTGGTCGAATATTACTTATTCCCATATGTACAGGTGAGGACGGAAATGCAATGCTAATGAGAAATTTCCTGTCGAATTTAAATCACTTTTAAACTCAAAATTTTCACGGCCAAAAACACACGCAGATTACGCAGATTATTATTTCTTATACTGTAAATCCATTGTATTTCTCTGTCAAAGATGGATCATTAAAGTTATTATTAGTATTAGAAATAAACAAGGAACTCTGGAGTTCAAATCTCTACCAACAATTGCGTTTTTCGCTGCCGTCAATCAAATTCCCGACGACTTCCAACTACAATCAAGAGGCGATGATCGAACCTCACGTTGTTTTCCGATGACGAGTTTATAGTGTGTTTCGTTGATTTTGTTTTCATTTGTTTTAGCTGGAAGTAGCAAGGTACTTGGAAGTGAAAGCAGGGACAGTTTGTGGCCCTGAAACAACCATTTTTTATTATTCCTAATTACAAAACATTGAAGGACTGCGTTGAAGATTACAAATATTATTTGTAATCTTCAACGCAGTCAGTGGCGAGCAGATCAATTATTTGAAATAACTGATCTGCTCGCCACTGAAAAATCACGACGTTTTGCTCAACCTCGTCGAATAATTATTTGTTCCCATTTCGTTGGTTCTGTGACCTTGGAAACCAACTTATTCAAGAGCCATTAAAAGTCACTCGAGTTTATTCTTCGTTAAAATAAGGGGATCGCAAAAGGCAGTTGCAATTCACGCCTTATTTACTTTTACTGAAATTCCTGTAGGAGAGTTCCTGAGTTCGCGCCCGTTTGACTGAAGACAACAGTTAATCGATAGTGCATGTTTTATCCTATTCAGTTTTCAGCTGCCTGTTCTATTAGATTGCTTCTTTGAATGGAGCGAGAAGAAGCAGACAACTAAACCCACGCAAATTCACAACCCAATCAATATTGCACAATTACCATGATGGATGGTTACTGTTTACTGCACGACAAAGTCCATTATACACGTACACGTTTTGAGGGCGATATATAAGCAAGTTATCTCGACAGAAATTAAAACTGATCAGCAGCAATTTGCGTGCAACAATCCAAGGGTTCGAAGGTTTGCATTAGCTTCATTTCTACGGAAAAAATATTCTGCTCACACAGCCTAATTCTGATTCTGTGGCGACATCGTGGGATCTTTGTGGCAAACGGCTGTCTTCGTCATGAACAAAACAATCAATTTCACTTGCTTCTTTTGGAGTATCACCTTGCACAAAACGGAAGACGTTTTCATCACAAACATCGCACAGTGCGTTCTTAACTCGCTGTTTTCGCCATTAACATGTTTGGAGAATTTTGTCATCCTGTATGCGATTCGCAAAACTAAAGATCTTCATTCGCCTTCCTTCATCTTGTTATGTTGCTTTGCATTTTCGGATCTTCTTGTGGGTGCGATTTGTCAGCCATCTTTTGTGGCGTATAAAATCGCCGAACTTGTAGATAACTTAAATGTTCACTGCACAATGAGATATTTCACGTCTCATTTAGCTACATAACGGCGGGAGTGTCTTGTCTTTCTTTAGCAGCTGTTTCAGTTGATCGTCTTCTCGCACTTACTCTCCATTTACGATACGACGCAGCTGTCACTGTCCCTCGGGTACTTCGCACCGCTTTTGTCCTATGGATCTTTTCCATTATAGTTGTACTGTTAAGGCTTTGGATAAGCATAACCGCATGGAAGTTTCTTCTTTTAGTAATTTCCCTTGTAGTGTTAACTGTTATTACCTTCTGTACCTTTAAAATTTTTCGGATCGTTCGTAGACACCAACGCCAGATAAACGACCAAAACATGGCCGCTATGAGTCTTCAGACCAACACGGTGAACGTGCTCAAGTGTAGAAAATCAGCTGTGACTGTACTTTATGTTTATGGTTTGTTCTTAATTTTCTATCTTCCTTTCTCCGTCACCAAGATTGTTGAACGATTTACCGGATACACAAGAGCAGTGACGATTGCGTATGACTATGCAGAAACTGCTCTGTACATCAACTCGCTCTTGAATCCGATTATTTACTGCTTGCGAATAAGGGAGATACGACGAGCTGTAATGAATTCGTTGCCAGTTCGTTGGGAGGCTTGACAGGAAAAAGAAGAAGAAGAAGAAGAAGAAGAAAAGAAGAAGGCACTGAGAAGATAATGAAAGCACTAAATATGTTTCTTCGAAGATTTTTGGAGAAGGTGGAAAAATTAGACAAGTAACAAACATAGCTCGTAGTAAGCTAAAAATTTGCTGAACAAACTTGACGTAAATGTCCGTGGAAAAGACAAAAAAGTAGTACAAACCTGATAGTTTAGAACAGCAAAGAGGTGATCGGCAGCGGTTCAAATATCACAAATCAACAAAACATTGTAAGTTAAACAAAGTATGTTGGGTATGTTTCTCCGAAAATTTTTGGAGAAGAGAAATTTTTGAAGTAAGAAACATATCTCATAGTAGGCTAGAAAAATTGCTAAGCAATTTTGACATAAATGTCCGTAGAAAAGACAAAAAGTAGTAAGAACCTGATAGTATGTAGCAGGCAACGAGAATTGACCGCGGGTCAAAAGCAACAAACAATAAAACACTGCAAGTAAAGTACGAAGCGTACAAGTAACAACATATCTCGTAGTAGGCCAGAAAAATTCCAAGCAATTTTGACATAAATGTTCGTAAAAGAGAGAAAAGCAGTACGAACCTAGTAGTCAGTCAGCAACCGGCTCGGAACACAGAGCTGAATATTAGCGCCATTCCACACAAAATAATTGCTTCACCTGTTGCTTGGCTTGGCGGACAAAACCCTACGGTGCCTTTATAGTTTTCTTGTTACTTCCCATGCATGCCCACCGAGGAAGCTTCTTCAATTAATGTTTCTCAGCGGCAAAACATCATCTAGTTATAAAGAAGACAGCGCTTGCGAAACCACACTAGCTTTTCCTTCGCATACCCGTACGCCAGCCAACCTATTTCGCTATCTAATCGCCGCTTCTTACCGGTTCAAAAAAAAAAAAAAAAAAACCCTCGAGAATTAACATGGTAAGGAATGAGGGACATGAGGGGGCGGAGTCACTTCAGTGCAGTCTCGAGAACTGTCAATTACTTTCTTCCATGGCGCTTTTATGAAGGCTTATCTTCATCCAAGTAGACTTGAAATAAGTCCATCTTTAATGCCGATTACCGTGGTTTGGACCGAAACTTTCATAGAGAAACAGTTCCATGGACATTGCTTTAGAACAATAATTCTGATTGATACCAGGGAATTCGTTCTCGCACGGGCTTGCAAAGTTAGATTTTTCGAAGGCGATTCAGCTGGAATTGGCATTCCGCCATACTTTTCTTATCAGAGAAGAAAGCTCAACTTTAAAGTTCAAAACCATGGTGGATAAAGCTGGAAAGTGACTAATTTTTGTGTCAAAGAATTACTATCGATGTTAAGGAACAGGATCCGATTGGTACCTGTAGAAAAGTCAAAAGCTTATAGAGCGGTGTGTCAAAGAATATTTTTAGCGTGATTTTTCTAAGTGTCGCTACGAACAGCGTACACGTCCCTCATTGCTTACCACGCCAGGCGCGTGAAGCGCGCTAGGTTTTGACATTTTCTTGACAGCTTTTTGACAACTTTCTGTGACTGCTCACAGTGTCGTACATTGTGGGGCGGACGTACAGACGGTCGGTCGGTCGGTCGTACGGTGACCAAAGCAAAAGTTTATCGCACAGGTGGTTACCATATTTTCTTACCAATGGTTCTCCGCGCGGACGCCTTTAGGATCTGCAGTAAAATCCGGCAAATAAGAATCTGCATTTTCCAAGTTATCATCAAAAGGTTCTTATGTAATTGGTGTTTACTGGGAATTAAGGCTATTTAGGTTCTCTCTTTTTGTTTTTGCTGGAAGAATATTGGTGCCGAGTTTATTGTTTATATAAAATAATTATGCATATAATCGTGTCTTAATGACGGGAATCTAAGCAAATACATAAGTAAATAAACGCATTAAATCAGTTCATCTAAATAACACCAATATGGGAATAAACAGGAAAGCTATTGCGTTTTGGTTATTTAAGTCAGGCTACCATTTGCGTGATCCGCTCACGTTATGTTTTGATGTTACTAATATAGTCAGCCAAGAAAAAAATAATAAGAAAAATAGCTTTAATATTCAGTGAATTGTGATGGTGTGTATTGTGGTGTGCTTACTATTCTATCGATACACAAGAGCAGTGAAGATTGTGTATAGCAACGTTTATACAGCTTTTTACATAAACTCGCTCCTGAAAACGCTTGTGTACTGCTTGCGAATAAAAGAGATACGACGAGCTGCGAAAAAAATCCTTGGATGGTCATTGGGCCGCTTGACATGGAAAAGAAGAATAGCACTGAAGACTTAAAAGTCCGGAGGGGACCGACATGAAAAGCGATCGTGTAATCAAGTGGAAAAAAGGCAAATGTCGACGCCTTTAGTTAGTATAACGAGCAATATTTTTTCATCAGGAAAAATTCTTTGTTTATTTGTTTTTTTCTAAACGGTTTTTTCAGTGAATAATGTCGTCTGGTAATGTGAACTGGTTGAACATTTAGTGAAAGATTGGCTCATCAAAATAATGTCGGTAACTTTAGAGGCATATTTGAGAGGAGCCTGAAGAAAAAGGTAGCAGAAAAAAAGAATTAGGCGAAGGTGGCTTATTAGCAATCTTCACAGTTGAGGATGGAAGTCAATCTACTAATGAACGATCCCTGTCGAATTAAAATGTCTTGTCATAAACTAAATTTATGCCATGAAATTTAAAAAATGCGACTAAGCGAACAAAGAGGCCCTAAGTGTTTGTATTGGAGACTGTTCTGTTCAGGAAATTGTGGGTACGAAACAAAAACATGTATGGAAAATTAGTACTATCGACCGTGCTCGTGTCCTCGTAGACACGACAAGCTATTAATCAAAAGAACTGCGCGTCGCCATGGTGACGGCCTGTTAAAAGATAAAGTAAAGGCAACCTGCGGGTTAAATATGGTTCAATAATACTTTTAATAATAATAACAATAATAATAATAATAATAATAATAATAATAATATCTTTTTTCAACATGTAGTAATTGTTTATCATTATCATTATCATTATCATTATCATTATCATTATCATTATCATTATCATTATCATTATCATTATTATTATTATTAAAGGCGCAAACACTTATTCTTCTTCTTTCCGAGGCTGGATGTGAAAATTGTGAAAGCTTTGGCTGGATATTAAGCCCACGGTAGCTATTTACCGACTACACAATCATGTGTGGGTGCAATTTGATGCGAAGTATCCGATATCAGGAAGAGCACTTTATTTACTTCCTTTCTAGTGATATTACTGAGTTCGGGACCGTTTGACTGAAGACAACAGTTAATTGATAGTACATGATTTATCCTATTCAGTTTTCAGCTGCCTGTTCTATTAGATTGCTTCTTTGAATGGAGCGAGAAGAAGCAGACAACTAAACCCACGCAAATTGACAACCCAATCAATATTGCACAATTACCATGATGGATGGTTACTGTTTACTGCACGGCAAAGTCCATTATTCACGCACACGTTTTGACGAGCGATATATAAGCAAGTTATCTCGACAGAAATTAAAACTGATCAGGAGCAATTTGCGTGCAACAATCCAAGGGTTCGAAGGTTTGGATTAGCTTCATTTCTACGGAAAAAATATTCTGCTCACACAGCCTAATTCTGATTCTGTGGCGACATCGTGGGATCTTTGTGGCAAACGGCTGTCTTCGTCATGAACAAAACAATCAATTTCACTTGCTTCTTTTGGAGTATCACCTTGCACAAAACGGAAGACGTCTTCATCACAAACATCGCACAGTGCGTTCTTAACTCGCTGTTTTCGCCATTAACATGTTTGGGAAATTTTGTCATCCTGTATGCGATTCGCAAAACTAAAGATCTTCATTCGCCTTCCTTCATCTTGTTATGTTGCTTTGCATTTTCGGATCTTCTTGTGGGTGCGATTTGTCAGCCATCTTTTGTGGTGTATAAAATCGCCGAACTTGTAGATAACTTAAATGTTCACTGCACAATGAGGATATTTCACGTCTCATTTAGCTACATAACGGCGGGAGTGTCTTGTCTTTCTTTAGCAGCTGTTTCAGTTGATCGTCTTCTCGCACTTACTCTCCATTTACGATACGACGCAGCTGTCACTGTCCCTCGGGTACTTCGCACCGCTTTTGTCCTATGGATCTTTTCCATTATAGTTGTACTGTTAAGGCTTTGGATAAGCATAACCGCATGGAAGTTTCTTCTTTTAGTAATTTCCCTTGTAGTGTTAACTGTTATTACCTTCTGTACCTTTAAAATTTTTCGGATCGTTCGTAGACACCAACGCCAGATAAACGACCAAAACATGGCCGCTATGAGTCTTCAGACCAACACGGTGAACGTGCTCAAGTGTAGAAAATCAGCTGTGACTGTACTTTATGTTTATGGTTTGTTCTTAATTTTCTATCTTCCTTTCTCCGTCACCAAGATTGTTGAACGATTTACCGGATACACAAGAGCAGTGACGATTGCGTATGACTATGCAGAAACTGCTCTGTACATCAACTCGCTCTTGAATCCGATTATTTACTGCTTGCGAATAAGGGAGATACGACGAGCTGTAATGAATTCGTTGCCAGGTAGTTGGGAGGTTTGACAGGAACAAGAAGAAGAAGAAGAAGAAGAAGAAGAAGAAGAAAAAGAAGAAGAAGAAGAAGAAGAAGAAGAAGAAGAAGAAGAAGAAGAAGAAGGCACTGAGAAGATAATGAAAGCACTAAATATGTTTCTTCCAAGATTCTTGGAGAAGGTGGAAAAATTAGACAAGTAACAAACATAGCTCGTAGTAAGCTAGAAAATTTGCTGAACAAACCTGACATAAATGTCCGTGGAAAAGACAAAAAAGTAGTACAAACCTGATAGTTTAGAACAGCAAAGAGGTGATCGGCCGCGGTTCAAATATCACAAATCAACAAAACATTGTAAGTTAAACAAAGTATGTTGGGTATGTTTCTCCGAAGATTTTTGGAGAAGAGAAATTTTTCAAGTAAGAAACATATCTCATAGTAGGCTAGAAAAATTGCTAAGCAATTTTGACATAAATGTCCGTAGAAAAGACAAAAAGTAGTAAGAACCTGATAGTATGTAGCAGGCAACAAGAATTGACCGCGGGTCAAAAGCCACAAACAATAAAACACTGCAAGCAAAGTACGAAGCGTACAAGTAACAACATATCTCGTAGTAGGCCAGAAAAATTCCAAGCAATTTTGACATAAATGTTCGTAAAAGAGAGAAAAGCAGTACGAACCTAGTAGTCAGTCAGCAACCGGCTCGGAACACAGAGCTGAATATTAGCGCCATTCCACACAAAATAATTGCTTCACCTGTTGCTTGGCTTGGCGGACAAAACCCTACGGTGCCTTTATAGTTTTCTTGTTACTTCCCATGCATGCCCACCGAGGAAGCTTCTTCAATTAATGTTTCTCAGCGGCAAGACATCATCTAGTTATAAAGAAGACAGCGCTTGCGAAACCACACGAGCTTTTCCTTCGCATACCCGTACGCCAGCCAACCTATTTTGCTATCCAATCGCCGCTTCTTACCGGTTCAAAAAAAAAAAAAAAAAAAAAAACTCTCGAGAATTAACATGGTAAGGAATGAGGGACATGAGGGGGCGGAGTCACTTCAGTGCAGTCTCGAGAACTGTCAATTACTTTCTTCCATGGCGCTTTTATGAAGGCTTATCTTCATCCAAGTAGACTTGAAATAAGTCCATCTTTAATGCCGATTACCGTGGTTTGGACCGAAACTTTCATAGAGAAACAGTTCCATGGACATTGCTTTAGAACAATAATTCTGATTGATACCAGGGAATTCGTTCTCGCACGGGCTTGCAAAGTTAGATTTTTCGAAGGCGATTCAGCTGGAATTGGCATTCCGCCATACTTTTCTTATCAGAGAAGAAAGCTCAACTTTAAAGTTCAAAACCATGGTGGATAAAGCTGGAAAGTGACTAATTTTTGTGTCAAAGAATTACTATCGATGTTAAGGAACAGGATCCGATTCGTACCTGTAGAAAAGTCAAAAACTTATAGAGCGGTGTGTCAAAGAATATTTTTAGCGTGATTTTTCTAAGTGTCGCTACGAACAGCGTACACGTCCATCATTGCTTGCCACGCCAGGCGCGTGAAGCGCGCTAGGTTTTGACATTTTCTTGACAGCTTTTTGACAACTTTCTATGACTGTTCACAGTGTCGTACATTGTGGGGCGGACGAACAGACGGTCGGTCGGTCGGTCGTACGGTGACCAAAGCAAAAGTTTATCGCACAGGTGGTTACCATATTTTCTTACCAATGGTTCTCCGCGCGCACGCCTTCAGCGCGTGGAGGTCCGCTAACAAGGATCTGCAGTAAAATCCGGCAAATAAGAATCTGCATTTTCCAAGTTATCATCAAAAGGTTCTTATGTAATTGGTGTTTACTGGGAATTAAGGCTATTTAGGTTCTCTTTTTTGTTTTTGCTGGAAGAATATTGGTGCCGAGTTTACTGTTTATATAAAATAATTATGCATATAATCGTGTCTTAATGACGGGAATCTAAGCAAATACATAAGTAAATAAACGCATTAAATCAGTTCATCTAAATAACACCAATATGGGAATAAACAGGAAAGCTATTGCGTTTTGGTTATTTAAGTCAGGCTACCATTTGCGTGATCCGCTCACGTTATGTTTTGATGTTACTAATATAGTCAGCCAAGAAAAAATAATAAGAAAAATAGCTTTAATATTCAGTGAATTGTGATGGTGTGTATTGTGGTGTGCTTACTATTCTATCGATACACAAGAGCAGTGAAGATTGTGTATAGCAACGTTTATACAGCTTTTTACATAAACTCGCTCCTGAAAACGCTTGTGTACTGCTTGCGAATAAAAGAGATACGACGAGCTTCGAAAAAACTCCTTGGATGGTCATTGGGCCGCTTGACATGGAAAAGAAGAATAGCACTGAAGACTTAAAAGTCCGGAGGGGACCGACATGAAAAGCGATCGTGTAATCAAGTGGAACAAAGGCAAATGTCGACGCCTTTAGTTAGTATAACGAGCAATATTTTTTCATCAGGAAAAATTCTTTGTTTATTTGTTTTTTTCTAAACGGTTTTTTCAGTGAATAATGTCGTCTGGTAATGTGAACTGGTTGAACATTTAGTGAAAGATTGGCTCATCAAAATAATGTCGGTAACTTTAGAGGCATATTTGAGAGGAGCCTGAAGAAAAAGGTAACAGAAAAAAAGAATTAGGCGAAGGTCGCTTATTAGCAATCTTCACAGTTGAGGATGGAAGTCAATCTACTAATGAACGATCCCCGTCGAATTAAAATGTCTTGTCATAAACTAAATTTATGCCATGAAATTTAAAAAATGCGACTAAGCGAACAAAGAGGCCCTAAGTGTTTGTATTGGAGACTGTTCTGTTAAGGAAATTGTGGGTGCGAAACAAAAACATGTATGGAAAATTAGTACTATCGACCGTGCTCGTGTCCTCGTAGACACGACAAGCTATTAATCAAAAGAACTGCGCGTCGCCATGGTGACGGCCTGTTAAAAGATAAAGTAAAGGCAACCTGCGGGTTAAATATGGTTCAATAATACTTTTAATAATAATAACAATAATAATAATAATAATATCTTTTTTCAACATGTAGCAATTGTTTATCATTATCATTATTATTATTATCATTATCATTATCATTATCATTATCATTATCATTATCATTATCATTATCATTATCATTATTATTATTATTAAAGGCGCAAACACTTATTCTTCTTCTTTCCGAGGCTGGATGTGAAAATTGTGAAAGCTTTCGCTGGATATCAAGCGCAAGGTAGCTATTTACCGACTACACAATCATGTGTGGGTGTAATTTGATGCGAAGTATCCGATATCAGGAAGAGCACTTTATTTTCTTCCATTCTAGTGATATAACTGAGTTCGGGACCGTTTGACTGAAGACAACAGTTAATTGATAGTGCATGATTTATCCTATTCAGTTTTCAGCTGCTTGTTCTATTAGATTGCTTCTTTGAATGGAGCGAGAAGAAGCAGACAACTAAACCCACGCAAATTGACAACCCAATCAATATTGGACAATTACTATGATGGATGGTTACTGTTTACTGCACGGCAAAGTCCATTATTCACGCACACGTTTTGAGGGGCGATATATAAGCAAGTTATCTCGACAGAAATTAAAACTGATCAGGAGCAATTTGCGTGCAACAATCCAAGGGTTCGAAGGTTTGCATTAGCTTCATTTCTACGGAAAAAATATTCTGCTCACACAGCCTAATTCTGATTCTGTGGCGACATCGTGGGATCTTTGTGGCAAACGGCTGTCTTCGTCATGAACAAAACAATCAATTTCACTTGCTTCTTTTGGAGTATCACCTTGCACAAAACGGAAGACGTCTTCATCACAAACATCGCACAGTGCGTTCTTAACTCGCTGTTTTCGCCATTAACATTTTTGGGAAATTTTGTCATCCTGTATGCGATTCGCAAAACTAAAGATCTTCATTCGCCTTCCTTCATCTTGTTATGTTGCTTTGCATTTTCGGATCTTCTTGTGGGTGCGATTTGTCAGCCATCTTTTGTGGCGTATAAAATCGCCGAACTTGTAGATAACTTAAATGTTCACTGCACAATGAGGATATTTCACGTCTCATTTAGCTACATAACGGCGGGAGTGTCTTGTCTTTCTTTAGCAGCTGTTTCAGTTGATCGTCTTCTCGCACTTACTCTCCATTTACGATACAACGCAGCTGTCACTGTCCCTCGGGTACTTCGCACCGCTTTTGTCCTATGGATCTTTTCCATTATAGTTGTACTGTTAAGGCTTTGGATAAGCATAACCGCATGGAAGTTTCTTCTTTTAGTAATTTCCCTTGTAGTGTTAACTGTTATTACCTTCTGTACCTTTAAAATTTTTCGGATCGTTCGTAGACACCAACGCCAGATAAACGACCAAAACATGGCCGCTATGAGTCTTCAGACCAACACGGTGAACGTGCTCAAGTGTAGAAAATCAGCTGTGACTGTACTTTATGTTTATGGTTTGTTCTTAATTTTCTATCTTCCTTTCTCCGTCACCAAGATTGTTGAACGATTTACCGGATACACAAGAGCAGTGACGATTGCGTATGACTATGCAGAAACTGCTCTGTACATCAACTCGCTCTTGAATCCGATTATTTACTGCTTGCGAATAAGGGAGATACGACGAGCTGTAATGAATTCGTTGCCAGTTCGTTGGGAGGTTTGACAGGAACAAGAAGAAGAAGAAGAAGAAGAAGAAGAAGAAGAAGAAGGCACTGAGAAGATAATGAAAGCACTGACGAGAAGCTGAAAGATTCCAAGGCCTTTCACGAATTGAGCGTCTCTGACTGGGGTTTTAGGATAAAATTTTCCTCTTTGTTTTCTAAAACCGAAACCTTTTATTTTCCTTCGCAATTGAGACTATTTGAAGGTGTTCTTCATTGTTTCTCTTGTATATTTCTGAATGGTAGACTGAAGACGGGCAGAAACCGGGCCCACGAGAATAGGCTGAGTAACGACTTAGATCAGTTTTATTCGAGAACATTTTGGTTATCAGGTTTTTGCCTTTAAGTAAAAAGACAATAAATTGTCAGTATAGTATTAATTTTAACGCTAGCCGTGCAACAGGTCTATGTGTAGCTACAACAGAACCGTTCTGTTTGAACCTGACAATTAGCTCACTGTCTGATGTTTACCTTTCTGTTATTTATATTTCATTAAGGAAAGGCGTTTTTTAGTATGTAATCCTTTTCGTAATCATTTGCTGGAAGGTTCTACATTGCGTATACGTTTCTAGATCTTTCTAGATTTTTCCATCATCGCGAGCTATCACGCGTAATTTAAGGCACACGATAGTACACGCGACAGCATACAAAACCCGATTTTTTCTGCTGTCGCAAGCAGATAGGATGTTGCCATCTAAAGGGTTGCAAGGTTGCAAATAAGTTGCAAGTAAATGTGGTAGAAAGGGCAACAATCTCTGTCAAGGACGTTACAAGGACGTCACAAGATTTCATTAAATTTTCAGTGATTCTCAGGGCAGAGCCAAGGTATTTATTTGCTTTCATTTAATTAATTACGATTAGTTACGCACTTTCAATCGTATTGTCGTAACAGTCGCAAGCTTAGCGTTTGTACATGATCGCTTTATTTATTGTAATTGGTTCAAATAATTTCTTGTCAGCGTTATTGTACTTTTAAACTTAGTATCGTTGTTTTTCAAACCATTTGTAAACTCTCAGTTTTAGGTTTTAACATTTTGTAATAACCGCGTCGTGTAATTTCATCCGTAATTTATCTGCAGCGTTTCTCACAGCGTTTGTGCATTTATTTCAGTTTTCACGGTGTTTATTGACAAGTTATAAAGAAGAATAAAGTTTACAAACAGCAGTCGAAACTCGTTCTTTAAATCACTGGAGCTATACTATGTGTCGACGTTTGAGTACCAAGAAATATCTTAGTCACCACCAAACAAAAGTATAAAGGGTTGCAAAATAGCGGAAAAAAAGAATTGGTCGAATATTACTTAATATTCCCATATGTACAAGTGAGGACGGAAATGCAATGCTAATGAGCAATTTCCTGTCGAATTTAACCCTTTCACTTTTGGTTGGTTGAGTTGATTTTTATTGACATGCTATTAATTAAATACAGAATTACCCGACCCGCACGTAGCATACCTAATCTAGGCGGGCCAGGATATAAGGAAAGATGAAAGACTGCCGACTTTTTGTACTATGTGTTTTGCAATTTCCTGAGGGCAGGAGGTCAAGACGATCTTGGTATTCCATATAAGGGGTGACCACGGAGATTTTACTGGTCCACAACACCGAAGACTCTGTCTTTTTTGTCACACTCGTCACGCTAGCTGTCGTTTGGTTGTAAACCATCACTGCAGCTACAATTCGGTAGGTATTTGATTTATAAGTGTTTTTTGAGCCATTTTCCACCTCAGAGGCCCCCTGCCTGGTATCCTAAAGCTGGATTGGTGGATAGAGGCAATCCTCTTAAGGTAAAATAGAGGCGAAAAGCAAATTCAGAGTAAGTGGACCGCCTAAGGGGTTTCTTGCAACTTATGGAGATTACGAAGTGAGGTTGTGTTTCTGGGCGTTCTAGGAATGGCCTCCAGGACCTGGCATGGCAATTTTTGGCGAGTTTTGACTTGTAAACAATGCAATCGGTGCAATATTTTGTCGTCAGTAGGACTGGGAGGCTCGACAATTATAAAAAATATCTGAAATGGAAATTTGCGGACTTCCATGTGATCATTATACAAGAATCACCCAGAATTCCATTTGGGTCACAAAGGCGATAACTACAGACCAGGGATTGCAATGGAAATCAAAAGCGTTATCCGTCGCGCTAAAGAAGTGAGCAAGAAAATGTGGAACAGATTTCAAGACGTGTAGTCGAATTTTGCTGCCAACGTAGACGTTTCGCTTCAAAAGATATTTTTGTCCAAAAAACTTCAAGGCAAAGCTGCGTATTTTTGGTGTTGTCAAAGGACACTCGAAGTCGACATTTTTGGTTTTGCAACAAGATAAACGGCCTTAGTATATACCACATAAGTGAATAGTGCTTTTCGCGTGCTGTGATTGGTTAACTCGGAGGTGATTAGAAAGTACTATTCACCTCCGAACAGCCGGCGCGCGAAATTTTACAATTTCCGACCGCTTGTCACACATAAAGGCTTGTTTTGGTCCGCTAATTATTCAGCTTGTGTGGTATATACAAAAACAATTACTCACCTCAGTGTCGGTGAAAGTGGTGGATATTTACCTCGCCGCTTCCCGGCTCGGTAAATATCCATCACTATTCACCTCCACTTCGGTGAATTATTGTTAAATATTCAATGAAAATTGGGAGTTGTGGTAAGTTTACGGAGTGGTAAAGTCTACACAACAGAGCGTTTGGCAATAAGAATGGTTCTTTTCAACCATAGCACGGCATTTGGAAAAGTTGCAGGTTTTCAAAGCACTAACGGTGTTTATGACGTACTTTAGAACGTCGTAAGGCAGTTGAGAGGTTAAAGGACTTTTAAATTAAAAATTTTCAAGGTCAAAAACACGCGTAAATTAGTGCCCCTTTCAATAAACCGCGAACTCTGATGTCCAAATCTCAACTGTCACCGGTGTTTTTCAATGGCGTCAGTCAAATTTTCAGCGGCTTCCGACTGCTATCGAGAGGCGATAATCGATTACTTCTGAATTTCAGTGGCCCAAAGCAATTTCGAACTTGGCGGGTAAGTCTGCTGATTTCCTTTACTTGTTTCAGGATAGTTTATTTGAGGACCTATCCATCGAACTTCCCTACTCAGAAGAATCGCAAATAGTCGACAATGAAGTTGATCAGGTCAGGCAATTCACGTGGTTTTCTGATGGCCAGTTTAGTGTGTTTCGTTGATTTTATATTTTCATTTGTTTTGATTTAGCTAGAAGTAACACGGTACTTGGAAGCAAAAGCAGGGACAGTTTATGGCCCTGAAACGACCATTTTCAATCTTCCTAAGCGATTGACATACAAAACACTGAAGAACTGCGTGGAAGATTGCAAATAATTGATCTGCTCGCCACTGACAAAGCATCGTATTTTGCTCAACCTCGTAAAAAATAATTGTCAATTATTGTTCCCATTTTGTTATCCCTCTAGCCTTGGATACCGACTTGTTTAAGATCCATTAATGGTCACTCAATTTAGCCTTCATATTTAAGGGGATCGCGAAAGGCAGTGGAAACGCGGTGTTAATCTGAACAAAAACCCGTCTATCAAGCCCGCAGCACCTAGCTTTTACTAAAAGATCGTTTGGAAGCACCTGAAAATACCTTACGGAGTAGCAACTCACGCCGTTTTCACTCTTACTGAAATTCCTGGTAGGAGAGATATTTACCACTGGTTTTATGAAGTAGATCATGTGTAACGAGAACACCATTTTTCCAGCCAATCATTTTAATTCAGAATACCGTCTTACTTTCAAGTATTAAACTTCACATTTTGACCTACATCATGCCATGCGAGTTTATGTTATCAATTTTCCAAAAGTATAGAAGGATTTCTTTGTAAAAAGGATTTGCAGTGAAACCCTTATGTAATTGTAAATTAAGGTATTTAGATTCTTAAACAGGTTCTTATTTGAAAAGGATACTTACCAAATTAATGTGATCAAGTAAGCTGAAGCCACTCTAAAGGGCACTACGGCCACAAGGTAGCGGGCATTACCCCTTAAATCTTCCAAAGCAAAGATTGAGGCCAAGCATTAGCAGTCATGGACAGCTGTTTCGGCCTTGTTAGGCCTCATCAGCATGGCATAGCTAATGCTCAGGCTCAAGTACCCACATAAGCTTTACGTTTCATTTCTTATTTGAAAAGAATGTTTTTTTTGTTGCTGGAAGAATATTGGTGCCGCGTCTATTGTTTATATAAAAACTTTATCTGAGTACCAGTTTATAGCTTATGAGGCCGCTCCTACTTGTACAAAGTACATAAACAGATTGGCTTTGAACACCGATTTTTAGACAATGGCAGTTGGAAAGAGAGACAAAAGTACCGATTTTAGATCATGTCCTGGAGGTCTTTACAGGGATTATGACTAGACAAGGTGAATCGTGTAAGTTGTGAACTATCGTCAATGGATGCCGCATCTTTTAATTGTTAGTTCGCGGAAGTTACAAATCACGATGGAAAACGTTTTGTAAATTAAAAAAAAAATTAACTGGCACTGTATAGCTGTATAGCTGATTGGCTATTGATAATGGCTTTTGTTGACGAGCCAATCAGAGCGCGTACTCAAGTTCTGGTACACAGAACAAGAAATTCCGCGCTGCTTCGCAGACGTTGCTAACCGGGATTAGATTACGTTTGCAACGCAGGCTACGAATATTCGTATCCTGCCCTACTTTTTTTCTACGATTTTACCTCCAAAATTAAAGATATACGGCGACAAAAGACTACGTGACGTTGTCCAACTCTTCTGGACCAAGAAAAGTACTCGGTTGTAAAGTCATTGTTCAAGACTGAACTCTCGGATTAAGCATAGAAGGTGATCATTGTCAAGTTCAAATTCAAGTTTATTGTGCACTTTTTGGGGATATATAATACAAGAAAAGAGAATACCGAATACGAATAAGAAAAAAATATGCATATACATACATAGGTAAAGAATACGTAAGATAAACCATTTTTTGTGTGCACAGTGACCTGCTAAAGTAGCAAAAGCTGTCGTGTTGATTACTGTCGCGTTTAGATAAATAAGGTGAGACCACTGAAGATATATAAGTGAAATGTGGCAATACTTTTGATTGCAAGAAACAAGTTTTATAGTTCTTTTTGAAAGCAAAACTGTTAAGGAGATTCAACTCTTTTGGAATGACTTCCCAAACTTGAACTGCTTTATCATATTTAAACATACATTTTCCAAAATCAGTCCTTACAGCGGTTACCAGTCACACGCGCCCTCCAACGGCATTTTCTTTTTTCTAAAACTAAGTTTTGGTGGACGTCAATCAAATGTATCCACGACAATAACGGCGTTTCTTTCAAACGAACTACTCGAAGAGTACCTAAGTTGCTCCTTCATCTTTACTTGACTCGTCGATAAACAGAAACTGTTCTGGTTGAAACTGAGAAGTAAATCGTCTGACTCTGTGCCTTTTCTTTCGTCTCGCTCACGGGCAATGATTCGAGGCTACAAATTTACGAACAGTGTACGGCAACCACAACAACATGAGAACTAAATAATAACCTTTATTACAGGATGAACTACAAAAACTTGACTGCTAATCTCTTGCGACTTTCAGTACCTTTTGGTTACATTTTGGTTATCAGGTTTTTGCCTTTCAGGCAAAAGACAACGAATTGTAAGTATAGTATTAAGTTTAACGCCAGCCTTGCAGCAGATCTCTGTGCCGCCATTTAACTACCAAGAAATATACCAAACAAAAGCATAAAGCGTTGCAAAATAGTGGAAACAGGAATTGGTCGAATATTACTTATTCCCATATGTACAGGTGAGGACGGAAATGCAATGCTAATGAGAAATTTCCTGTCGAATTTAAATCACTTTTAAACTCAAAATTTTCAAGGCCAAAAAACACACGCAGATTACGCATATTATTATTTCTTATACTGTAAATCCATTGTATTTCTCTGTCAAAGATGGATCATTAAAGTTATTATTAGTATTAGAAATAAACAAGGAACTCTGGAGTTCAAATCTCTACCAACAATTGCGTTTTTCGCTGCCGTCAATCAAATTCCCGACGACTTCCAACTACAATCAAGAGGCGATGATCGAACCTCACGTTGTTTTTCCGATGACGAGTTTATAGTGTGTTTCGTTGATTTTGTTTTCATTTGTTTTAGCTGGAAGTAGCAAGGTACTTGGAAGTGAAAGCAGGGACAGTTTGTGGCCCTGAAACAACCATTTTTTATTATTCCTAATTACAAAACATTGAAGGACTGCGTTGAAGATTACAAATATTATTTGTAATCTTCAACGCAGTCAGTGGCGAGCAGATCAATTATTTGAAATAACTGATCTGCTCGCCACTGAAAAATCACGACGTTTTGCTCAACCTCGTCGAATAATTATTTGTTCCCATTTCGTTAGTTCTGTGACCTTGGAAACCAACTTATTCAAGAGCCATTAAAAGTCACTCGAGTTTATTCTTCATTAAAATAAGGGATCGCAAAAGGCAGTTGCAATTCACGCCTTATTTACTTTTACTGAAATTCCTTGTAGGAGAGTTCCTGAGTTCGCGCCCGTTTGACTGAAGACAACAGTTAATTGATAGTGCATGTTTTATCCTATTCAGTTTTCAGCTGCCTGTTCTATTAGATTGCTTCTTTGAATGGAGCGAGAAGAAGCAGACAACTAAACCCACGCAAATTGACAACCCAATCAATATTGCATAATTACCATAATGGATGATTACTCTTCACTGCACGACAAAGTCCATTATACACGTACACGTTTTGAGGGCGATATATAAGCAAGTTATCTCGACAGAAATTAAAACTGATCAGCAGCAATTTGCGTGCAACAATCCAAGGGTTCGAAGGTTTGCATTAGCTTCATTTCTACAGAAAAAATATTCTGCTCAAACAGCCTAATTCTGATTCTGTGGCGACATCGTGGGATCTTTGTGGCAAACGGCTGTCTTCGTCATGAACAAAACAATCAATTTCACTTGCTTCTTTTGGAGTATCACCTTGCACAAAACGGAAGACGTTTTCATCACAAACATCATACAGTGCGTTCTTAACTCGCTGTTTTCGCCATTAACATGTTTGGGGAATTTTGTCATCCTGTATGCGATTCGCAAAACTAAAGATCTTCATTCGCCTTCCTTCATCTTGTTATGTTGCTTTGCATTTTCGGATCTTCTTGTGGGTGCGATTTGTCAGCCATCTTTTGTGGCGTATAAAATCGCCGAACTTGTAGATAACTTAAATGTTCACTGCACAATGAAGATATTTCACGTCTCATTTAGCTACATAACGGCGGGGGTGTCTTGTCTTTCTTTAGCAGCTGTTTCAGTTGATCGTCTTCTCGCACTTACTCTCCATTTACGATACGACGCAGCTGTCACTGTTCCTCGGGTACTTCGCACCGCTTTTGTCCTATGGATCTTTTCCATTATAGTTGTACTGTTAAGGCTTTGGATAAGCATAACCGCATGGAAGTTTCTTCTTTTAGTAATTTCCCTTGTAGTATTAACTGTTATTACCTTCTGTACCTTTAAAATTTTTCGGATCGTTCGTAGACACCAACGCCAGATAAACGACCAAAACATGGCCGCTATGAGTCTTCAGACCAACACGGTGAACGTGCTCAAGTGTAGAAAATCAGCTGTGACTGTACTTTATGTTTATGGTTTGTTCTTAATTTTCTATCTTCCTTTCTCCGTCACCAAGATTGTTGAACGATTTACGGATACACAAGAGCAGTGACGATTGCGTATGACTATGCAGAAACTGCTCTGTACATCAACTCGCTCTTGAATCCGATTATTTACTGCTTGCGAATAAGGGAGATACGACGAGCTGTAATGAATTCGTTGCCAGTTCGTTGGGAGGTTTAACAGGAACAAGAAGAAGAAGAAGAAGAAGAAGGCACTGAGAAGATAATGAAAGCACTAAAATATTTCTTCCAAGATTCTTGGAGAAGGTGGAAAAATTAGACAAGCAACAAACATAGCTCGTAGTAAGCTAGAAAATTTGCTGAACAAACTTGACATAAATGTCCGTGGAAAAGACAAAAAAGTAGTACAAACCTGATAGTTTAGAACAGCAAAGAGGTGATCGGCCGCGGTTCAAATATCACAAATCAACAAAACATTGTAAGTTAAACAAAGTATGTTGGGTATGTTTCTCCGAAGATTTTTGGAGAAGAGAAATTTTTCAAGTAAGAAACATATCTCATAGTAGGCTAGAAAAATTGCTAAGCAATTTTGACATAAATGTCCGTAGAAAAGACAAAAAGTAGTAAGAACCTGATAGTATGTAGCAGGCAACGAGAATTGACCGCGGGTCAAAAGCAACAAACAATAAAACACTGCAAGTAAAGTACGAAGCGTACAAGTAACAACATATCTCGTAGTAGGCCAGAAAAATTCCAAGCAATTTTGACATAAATGTTCGTAAAGGAGAGAAAAGCAGTACGAACCTAGTAGTCAGTCAGCAACCGGCTCGGAACACAGAGCTGAATATTAGCGCCATTACACACAAAATAATTGCTTCACCTGTTGCTTGGCTTGGCGGACAAAACCCTACGGTGCCTTTATAGTTTTCTTGTTACTTCCCATGCATGCCCACCGAGGAAGCTTCTTCAATTAATGTTTCTCAGCGGCAAAACATCATCTAGTTATAAAGAAGACAGCGCTTGCGAAACCACACGAGCTTTTCCTTCGCATACCCGTACGCCAGCCAACCTATTTCGCTATCCAATCGCCGCTTCTTACCGGTTCAAAAAAAAAAAAAAAAAACCCTCGAGAATTAACATGGTAAGGAATGAGGGACATGAGGGGGCGGAGTCACTTCAGTGCAGTCTCGAGAACTGTCAATTACTTTCTTCCATGGCGCTTTTATGAAGGCTTATCTTCATCCAAGTAGACTTGAAATAAGTCCATCTTTAATGCCGATTACCGTGGTTTGGACCGAAACTTTCATAGAGAAACAGTTCCATGGACATTGCTTTAGAACAATAATTCTGATTGATACCAGGGAATTCGTTCTCGCACGGGCTTGCAAAGTTAGATTTTTCGAAGGCGATTCAGCTGGAATTGGCATTCCGCCATACTTTTCTTATCAGAGAAGAAAGCTCAACTTTAAAGTTCAAAACCATGGTGGATAAAGCTGGAAAGTGACTAATTTTTGTGTCAAAGAATTACTATCGATGTTAAGGAACAGGATCCGATTGGTACCTGTAGAAAAGTCAAAAGCTTATAGAGCGGTGTGGTCGTGCTAAGTGTCGCAGACAGCGTACACGTCCCTCATTGCTTACCACGCCAGGCGCGTGAAGCGCGCTAGGTTTTGACATTTTCTTGACAGCTTTTTGACAACTTTCTGTGACTGTTCACAGTGTCGTACATTGTGGGGCGGACGTACAGACGGTCGGTCGGTCGGTCGTACGGTGACCAAAGCAAAAGTTTATCGCACAGGTGGTTACCATATTTTCTTACCAATGGTTCTCCGCGCGCACGCCTTTAGATCTGCAGTAAAATCCGGCAAATAAGAATCTGCATTTTAAAATCCATCAAAAAGGTTCTTATTTTTGGTGTTTACTGGGAATTAAGGCTATTTAGGTTCTCTTTTTTGTTTTTGCTGGAAGAATATTGGTGCCGAGTTTATTGTTTATATAAAATAATTATGCATATAATCGTGTCTTAATGACGGGAATCTAAGCAAATACATAAGTAAATAAACGCATTAAATCAGTTCATCTAAATAACACCAATATGGGAATAAACAGGAAAGCTATTTGCGTTTTGGTTATTTAAGTCAGGCTACCATTTGCGTGATCCGCTCACGTTATGTTTTGATGTTACTAATATAGTCAGCCAAGAAAAAAATAATAAGAAAAAATAGTTTAATATTCAGTGAATTGTGATGGTGTGTTGTGGTGTGCTTACTATTCTATCGATACACAAGAGCAGTGAAGATTGTGTATAGCAACGTTTATACAGCTTTTTACATAAACTCGCTCCTGAAAACGCTTGTGTACTGCTTGCGAATAAAAGAGATACGACGAGCTGAAAAAAAATCCTTGGATGGTCATTGGGCCGCTTGACATGGAAAAGAAGAATAGCACTGAAGACTTAAAAGTCCGGAGGGGACCGACATGAAAAGCGATCGTGTAATCAAGTGGAACAAAGGCAAATGTCGACGCCTTTAGTTAGTATAACGAGCAATATTTTTTCATCAGGAAAAATTCTTTGTTTATTTGTTTTTTTTCTAAACGGTTTTTTCAGTGAATAATGTCGTCTGGTAATGTGAACTGGTTGAACATTTAGTGAAAGATTGGCTCATCAAAATAATGTCGGTAACTTTAGAGGCATATTTGAGAGGAGCCTGAAGAAAAAGGTAGCAGAAAAAAAGAATTAGGCGAAGGTCGCTTATTAGCAATCTTCACAGTTGAGGATGGAAGTCAATCTACTAATGAACGATCCCTGTCGAATTAAAATGTCTTGTCAATAAACTAAATTTATGCCATGAAATTAAAAAATGCACTAAGCGAACAAAGAGCCCTAAGTGTTTGTATTGGAGACTGTTCTGTTCAGGAAATTGTGGGTACGAAACAAAAACATGTATGGAAAATTAGTACTATCGACCGTGCTCGTGTCCTCGTAGACACGACAAGCTATTAATCAAAAGAACTGCGCGTCGCCATGGTGACGGCCTGTTAAAGATAAAGTAAGGCAACCTGCGGTTAAATATGGTTCAATAATACTTTTAATAATAA
>JAEMWC010000376.1:0-10000 GCA_016490735.1 Pachyseris speciosa
TTCTTACAAAGCTCATTTCAGATGATCAAAACAGGCTTTCTGAAAAGGCAGGTGTATCAGTGAGATATTCATTTGTTGGACAGTGTCATCAAATATATGGAAGAAAGAAACACTCCGGGCCTTCTTCTTTTATTGATTTTGAGAAAGCTTTGTGATACACTAGAGTGGTCTTTTATTAATAAAACCCTTCAGCACTTTGGTTTCGGCCCCTTGCATTCAAATTGGATTAAACGTTTTTACTGCGATATTGAAACTTGTATCTTAAATAATGGATGGGCAAGTAATTTCTTTAAACTTAGCTGAGGAGTTAGGTGAGGCTGCCCTTTGTTGCCATATCTATTTATTCTAGCTGCAGAAGTACTTGCTAAAGCCATTCGGAAAAAAACAGAAGATTAAAGGCATAATATAGAGATAATATAGAGATAATATAGAGAGGTTACAGA
This sequence comes from Pachyseris speciosa, assembly GCA_016490735.1. Lineage (NCBI taxonomy): Eukaryota > Metazoa > Cnidaria > Anthozoa > Scleractinia > Pachyseridae > Pachyseris > Pachyseris speciosa. The sequence continues at coordinate 444 of JAEMWC010000376.1, forward strand.
GACGTGCGACAAGGATTATCATGCAAACCGACAGCAGTGATGATGCGCTAGCACACCTCAAATATGATACGCTGGGGCTTAGACGTGATAATCACGTGCTAAATCTTGTGAAGAAATGTTTAAATAAGCGCTGCCCGCAATTTTTAACAGACTATTTTTATTTTAATAGACATTTTACAGAGAAGAACGCGGCAAAGCAATCATCTCCGTCTGCCCTCCATTAAATTAGAATGCACAAAAAAAGCTTTTTGTTATCATGGATGTGTAGTTTTTAATCGTAATTTGTAGTTTTTATTAATCGTATTTCGTAATATATTCTTATGTTATTTTATGGTATTTTCCATTAGGTTAGTTAGGAGTAGCTTTTAGTATTTTTATTATTAGGGCCTCTAAAGATATCAGTTTTTTTAATATAACTGTAAAGAGATACCCTAGCAAAATAAAACCTTCTTCTTCTTCTTCTTCTTCTTCTAGATAATAAATGGCACTGAGTTCAAGCTAAGTCAATATGCGGATGACACGACACTCATCCTTGATGGCTCCGAAGAATCCTTTTTAGAATCTGTAATTTTAATAGAAGCTTTTGTTAACATATCTGGCCTCAGATTCAACATTAAAAAGACGGAAGCTCTATGGATAGGCTCAAAAGACTGTGGCCTTAAAATTCTCCAGAAAAAGATTTCAAATGGCCAAAGATAAAAGTCAAAGCATTGGGTGTTTGGCTCTCAACGACCCTATTATTATAATTGGCCATGTTCTAAACGAGTAAGGGCCTGGGAACGAATCCAAATTTCATTGAAAATCAATGAAATTGAACTAAATCGATTCTCACATGAAAGGGTATCTCAAAATAAGTAGTTTCAGCAAGTTTAGTACGTTTGGTTGAAAAGCCGCCAGATAACATGCATTTAAAACTTAAAAAAATCCCCTACAAATGTCTCTATTTCGGAATGTGTGTCCCTCCAAACCATATAAAGTCTCTAATTTTCACAAATTTCAAAATCATTTCTTTCAGCTCCAATTCAACTGAACAGCGTCAAACTTGGTTAGGTGACCATTTTTGAGATGCTCTTTCATGCAATGGAAAAAAATTTTTCCAATCGATAAATTTTAAAACCTCGTTCCTAAACCCTTACTCGTTTAGAACATGGCCAATATCCTTAAATTACAATGAAAAAATTGAAAATATCAGATCGACCCTGAAATGCTGGAAATTTCGCAGACTTACACTATTAGAGAAGATAGCAGTTTTGAAGAGCCTGGTTGCATCTCAGTCTACATACTCTCACCCCTGCAAACTAACCAGGAAACGATCAAAGAAATCAATGCAATTTTCTAAAATTTTTTTGAATGATAAAGGAGACAAAATCAAACGAAAAAATAATGATTAATAACTATTCAGAGGGAGGACTAAAAATGATTGACATTGTTTCTTTTAATAAATCTCTTAAAGCTACATGGATCCAGAAATATCTGAACCCTGAAAATCATAGTAAATGGAAGTGATTCTTTTACTCAGAACTAGAAAGAAACGGAGGCGAAGCGATATTAAAAGGAAATCTTAACAAAAAAGATGTTAATAATTTAAAAATATCAGATCCCTTTGTAAAAGAAATATTTGATATTTGGTCAGAGGTTTTTTTTCAGGAAACAATTGTATCTGAAGAACATTTTTTGTTGTCACCTTTGTGGCAAAACTCTCTGATAAGAATTCAGAATAAGCCTGGGTTTTTTTTATAAAGACTGACTTCTTAAAGGTATCACACAAGTTAGGCATTTAATGGATGAATCCTCCAATTTCTTCCCCCTTACTGTTTTTCAGAATAAATATAACTTGAAAGTTCGACCTCTAACCTTCTTTGGATAATCACTGCAGTTAATTATCTACGGAGACAAAACACTAAAACCCAACCTAAGTATGAAAAGCGCTTTTTAAAATTTATAATAAGTCAAGACCCATCTAAATTTATCTATCAGGAAATTGTATCAAAAAAAATGTGAAAGACCAATTTCATGTCAGGAAAAGTGGCACAAAGATATCAATCTCTCATTTAATGAAATTATTAATTGGAAAGTCGCTTATCAAACACCCTTTAAATGCACAAAGAGCAGTATACTTATCACCTTCAACTTCAAATTGTTACATCGCCAGTTACCAACTAACTGTTTCTTAAAAAAATTGGACTTAAAGATAACGATAAGTGCACCTTCTGTCACAAGGATATAGAAACTTTGATGCACTTATTCTGGAGATGCAAAAACTCCAAAAAATTCTGGGATAGCCTTTTCAAATGGTTGCAGTCTTGCCAACTTTCTTTGAGTCAACACAATTACCTACACATAAATACTGCTTTGGGTCTGAGGCTAGATAACTCTAAACACAAACTCCAAGTTAATTTCTGCGGCTTTATTGCCAGGTATTATATCTGGCTTTGTCATTTAAAAGAACATCCCCCAATTTAAATAATTTTTTGCCTTATTTCATGCACATTTATTAAATTGAAAAACAATGCCTCTACCGTCGAGCAGAAATGGGAACCCTATCTGCTTACGTAAGCCTTTTGACCCGAGCCTCCAAAACGTAATGAAATATAAATGTTCTTTTTTTTTTCTTTTGGTTTGACTGTGTCATTTTACCCAGGGAAAGAATGGAAAAGAAGGAAAAGGAAAAGGAAAGAGAAGAGAGAGAATAAAAAAGAAAAGGACAAGTTGTATAAACTTTTTTTATTATTCGCTTTTAACGTGCCTCTGTCCGTTCAATTGTTGTTGCGGTTTTTTTGTGATTACTTTTGTTTTTACTTTTTTGTTTGCTTCTTTTTTGCCACCTTTTTTAACTGGTACTTAATCTTTTTTGTTGTTGTTGTTGTTGTTGTTGTCGTGGTTGTAGCTTCTAATAAATTGTCAATAAAGCTGAAAAAAAAAGCTTTTACCACCAATCTTAAAAACTCTCTTTTAGGACCACCCACATCGACGGCCCCCTCGCTGTTCCTCTTGTTGTCAGCAAACTTTACTGAAATTTGATTGTTTGGAGAAATCCTTTTCAGCAGCAGTTGGCGACAGGTGTCCATCCAAATTTCACTCCGCACATTTATGAAGGATAATTGCTCCGTGTTGATCTTCCCTTGGATTTGGTGGAGAAATACAACCAACGTTATGTTAATGCTAAGAAAAAAAAGATAAAAATGTAGTATGATTTTTCAGTTCAGGCAAATAGATCTCCTGGCTTAATTGTTGGAAAACTGGTCTAAGTAGTCCTTTTCATCATTACTTTATTGTTCAATTTAGCAATTTAGAATAAGCCTGGTGAATGAATGAGAATGATGTATCACTCAGTGATTCACACAGACAAACTTGGAAGAAGGAAATCCCATCAGCGATCAAACATGAGCCCTTTTGATTACTAGTTCAAATGTCTGGCATGTGCGCAATGGAATAAATGTGATGGTGTACAATTATTTATCATTCATTTACTAGGCTTACAAGATACCATCATACACAAACGCCACACATTCGGTATTCAAATCCTAGCAGTATCCAGAATGGTGGAGCATCCGAACTAGTAATCGGAAGGATTTGTAGGTTTAACCCCTGGTAGCAGCACTCCAATTTCCTTTTTCCCGAGTTTCCCTAGTCACTCACGGAATAATGCCTCATTCTCGGAACTTCATTATGTTGTTAAATGTCACCAAACAACGTTTTTGTTACAGGACTGAGCCATTGTCTCAATATAAAGACTGATTCAGTTGGTGCGAACGTTTCATTAATGTTTTGGCATGGCATTTTCAGTTCTTATTGTTCGATTCATTTATGCATTTTCCAAAACGTTACACAGGAATAAGTCGGGTTATTTCTGGCCTGCATGTCCTTTTTATCAGGAATGACACCCAATGGACTGTTGATGTGTTCTCCCGCATCAGCTAAGGGTCGCTTAAAAGTGGACGTTCTTTGACGGCTGGCTGTCTTCTGAAAGACCACTGACAGATGCTGGTTCATGCATGTGTTGCATATCAAGTACTGGGCGATATAAAGTACTGTCATCCTCAGATTCATGGTCAGAGTCACCCTAAGTGACCAGAGGATAGGGTGTAGAAATCTTAATATTCCATTAATTGATTACGAGGGTATTTGTACAGCCATACAAAAGTATTGTACAAAGATATTTCAACAAGTAGAAAAACAGAAAAAGATCGGAGCTTGCAACCGATCTTTTTATTGTCTTAAGTGACAATGGTAGATATCTGAGTGTTTGCAAATTAAAATAAACAGCACCTCTTTTTGTCCCATCTTGATAGCGTTCCGCGTCGCCGTTCATCTACACCTCTATTGCATTGTTTTCTCTAAAACTGCATTTCTTTTCTCTTGTGGAGAGTTAATTAATTGTTACGAAGTTAAAAGGGGACAAATGATCCAATTTAACTATTGTTCTTAGCTATTTCCCGTTTTATCTTTCGCACACAGGGAATTTAAGGGTTCCTCCTTTGACATAATGTAAAGGGTGTCTCTTGAACATATGGACAGGACCTGGCTGGCACCCTAGACAAACGAGGAGGGAGTTCTTGGAACAGAGAGCTTTTTCGTCCCTGTTAGAGTGCTAACGATAACGGAAAGTTGGCATGTTATAACATTCAAGGGGACATAACATGGCATAAACGTTTCTTTATGGAGGCAGGGGCTGGGCTGATATTGTTCTGGCTCCTGATGAGAGTTGGGATGCTGACGATTAACCAAGGCCGGGGAAGGGTGATAGGCACGCCTGGAAATGGCTGAGGCACAAGTCTTAACAACAGATAGAATAGATTTGCCCAGTCAGTGTCCAAACTGGTTAAACATAATCTGTAGGTCGCGATTTGGAAGCCTCCAAACAATAATTGTGATAAAAACGTAAAGCTTGTGGGATGTGGCTGGAGTGACAAGGATACTTCACAAATTAATGTGATCAAGTAAGCTGAAGCCACTCAAAAGGCACTAAGGCCACAAGGTAGCGGGCATTACCCTTAAATCTACCAAAGCAAAGATTGAGCCCAAGCATTAGCAGCCATGGACAGCTGTTTCGGCCTTGTTAGGCCTCATCAGCATGGCATAGCTAATGCTCAGGCTCAAGTACCCACATATCAATAAAACAAACAATGAAAACGTAAAGCTTGTGGGATGTGGCTGGAGTGACAAGGATACTTCACAAATTAATGTGATCAAGTAAGCTGAAGCCACGCTGCTAATGCTTGGGCTCAATCTTTGCTTTGGTAGATTTAATGGGTAATGCCCGCTACCTTGTGGCCTTAGTGCCCTTAGAGTGGCTTCAGCTTATTTGATCACATTAATTTGTGAAGTATCCTTGTCTCTCCACCCACATCCCACAAGCTTTACGTTTTCATTGCTTTTATTGATATGTGGTACTTGAGCCTGAGCATTAGCTATGCCATGCTGATGAAGAAGATCAAGCTTGCTGACGAAAGAAACGCCAGTTTGTTTACATAATTGACAGTATTCCCGTGAAATGATTTCCGAAATTTACCAAGTCCGCCCGGACATCCTTGCTCTAATCATTTATTTCCTTTCGTTTTCTGCTTCATATTTCTTTAGCCATTCCTTATCAGCCAAGGCTCATCGGCGTAGGCCATTATGTCGTCTGAGCTTTCACAACGTGAAGCATACGCGCATTCATCTTCATCATCTTTGTCTTCCAATTTATTGTCGAAATCCAAGTAATAGAAACCGACGTTCTGTTGCATCTTGCTCCATTATCAAGTTACATAATGATAAAAAGCGGTTTGTGTAAACGCTAAGTTGAAGCGAATTTGCATAAAAAAAGTGCCAAGCTAATTACATGAATACTTTAGCACGAAGAGAATCAGACTGTACATTCAGTACTGGTTTCAGATCTTGAATACAAAGCATGTCATTAACAAGGCAGTCAAATTTGTTCATGCATTTCTTCATTACATTGAAGCGTGCTAAGAAATTGTTCGGAACAGCAGTGTTGTACATTCTTTGGAATAATGCTTGTAAATAGATGACGCCTTTTGACAGTGTCCCTCAACACGCGCGTGAAGGTGGCCCTTTGTGTACCCGACATAACCTGCATCACACAGGTCACACTTGAATAAATAACAACGCATTGCTGGGTTACAATGTTAGGCTTGGGCTCATGCAGGCTTAGATCTTGTTTAAGCTTGCGGCTAGTAAACACAGGTTGGATGGTCTTTTGCACCTTGCTGCTAAGATCTGTAAGTTGTCGTTTGACAGACACTACAGCATCCTGATCTTTGTAGGGGAGAACTATGCGTCATCGGTATGCTGCTTAGGCTCCATCACCTATATTTCTTGTCTCATGTATTTCCAAGTCATTGTCGAAATCACCGTCAAAACTTCTGATGAGTCTTCTGATTCCTTAATACTCTCTGAATGTGGGTCGCTAGATTCCATTATCTCGTGTTTGTTAAAATGTGAGCCCTTTTAAGTACACTACGCCATTAAAATAAGGTAAGGAAACCTGTCCAAAAGGAGCTTCTTGGTCATATGCTTTGTAAGACGCGGCAAAGCAATGATAATGATATCAATGATATCATGGAAAGGCTTGCCCCAGCTCCCACAATGCTCGGTCATGTGGCAGAGGTGGTTCAACTTCAAACGACTGTAGAAGCGCAATGATTTTATCAATCACGGAAATTTTTTCGCTTTAAGTATCATGGAAATAGATTAGATTTATTTTGCGAAAAAATGGGGCTAATTTGCACTTTAAAGCAAATATGGATTAGTTTGGACAGTGGATTGAAAACTGCTCTACTCTGCTTTGACTTTAGAAGAACTACTAACAATTAAATTTTTTTCTTTAACCTTAGCCAATTTTTCAAGGGTTTCTCTTTATCGTCTACCTTTACTCCAGCTTGTTTCAGAAACTCCCTTGGGTCCCGTTCTCTGAGACAAGGATATCTCTGCACTAACGTTTTGGCCAAATACTCACACATGAGTGTTGTTGGTTTCTTTACCACAGCACGAACACACGTTGCCACCGTTCTGACAACAGAATTTCTAATTTTGTTGTCCACCTCGCCTGATTTTAGAGCTTTATCAACTTTCCAACCAAAATGGTGAGGCATCTGGAAGAAACCTGGAAATCCATCTGAAGGTTGTTCTTCGAGTAGTTTTAGTTGTTTGGGTGGCCGTCACTCAACCCAGACATGTCTGTGTCCACTGACATTGTTCTTGACGTGGATGATGCACTTGAGCTTCTGTTTGAAGGTATATTGTTGACTGAAGGGTCTTGCAGTGCTGCTGGGGGAAAATTTCCAAAATTAAGACAGTAATGAATGTCAAATAGTTGGTAGTACTGAGAGTCTAACATTGAATAATTCCAATCTGCATTCTCAGCACAGGAAAATTTCAAATAAAATAAAATCACTCACTTCTGTCATTGGTGTGCATGTGCAGGAGTTTACAGACAAATCCTGTAGGACCTGCACTTTGTCCTTGTCTTTTAAAATACCATCTTCAAAGTCAACATATTCACCAAACTCCTCATCCCACTTCTGGAAAATAACTTGGGATTGTGACAACAAAATGGAATAAAATTCAGCAAAATCTTCTGCTTTTAGGTCTTGCAAGTCTGTGCCTGGAACACTTACAATTTTGCGCCTTTTTTCGAATACTACCAGAATTCGAATCACGGTCTTTGTAGCTGCTAGGAAAAAAATAGAGCTTCATTAATACAGTAATTTCTATTTTGTATTCTGAAGAGCAACATGCAGGTTTTCCCTCCTTTCAAATTTGAATTGAATATTTAAGGTAATTCCCTCGAAATTGTTCTGCTATCAAACCTTTTCCTGAAACTTGGTATAATTAACATTTATGATATGAACATTAAAAAAATGCAATAAAAAAATGGGTCACCCTGCTTGTTTACACGTCAGCAGGCTCTTAAAATGGGGTATTTTTACTGGTTGCTCGTTAAAAATACGAATCACCAGTATTACAGAATTAAGTCTTGGTTACTTGAAAGACACAAAATTTTATCTTGAAAGCAAAGCTTCATTTATTGACACAAGCAGTATTGCTTCATGAAAGCCGTTTTTGATTACATGGTTGTGGGAATATTGCACTTTTTCGGACAGTTCTGTGGCTAGCTTGAAGTCCTCGCCTTGGCCAAAATACACCCAGTACTGAACTATTTTCCAAAAAACAATCATGTTCTACTATCAAACTATCTACTATTTTTTATTCTTTAAATATGTTCTTTATTAGACTGTTACGTGGAAAAAAAATCGGGGGTCACCGTACAAACTGCCATGAAAGGTGGTCATGGATTTGAGATCGCAGTCAGGATGGAGAACTTGCACGGTGGAGACTTGGACGAGACACAAAATGGCGCTCATCATGTTCGAAATATACACTCGAGATCAAGCTTGTTTTAAACTGTTGTTATGTGTTTGATATCGCCAACACGAAAATCAACACTTGGAAAGAGTGCAAGAATAACAAAGAATGAGGTAAGTCAAGATTTGATGAGATTTTGAAGTTATGAACCTTTTGTTTGGATTATTTTGTAGCGCTGGCGTTCTATTAATTCCAACGAGCTAGGGTTCGATTTTTTAGTTTTTGCGCAATAAAGGCTTGACTAAGAAACTTGAAGAAAAGACTGTTAATTCCTATTCTTTATATGTTTTCTTGTTTGGTTTCTATTCACAGCAAAATGTGAATTCTTCACCCATCACTCTGACAGGACACACATGTATAATAGGAGTTCTGGTGCAGCTTGCTTCATAATATGAAGCACAGCATCCAGAAATCCTATTATAGACGTGTGTTAGTAAAATAACTCAAACACAATAAAAGGAATTAGCGTGATTGCGCGGTCAATTGAAGCCGTAATCGATACACCACAGAAAATATTTCCCATTGAAGAAATATCTACACTTGTATATCGAAAGTACGCCAGAATTATTTTCCAATTGAAGAAATATCTGCACCGGTATATACGCCAAGATGGCAACCAATGGACCAAACAACTGTCAACTTTCCAAAGCAATTCAAAACCTTCCTCCAGAGCGTCGTGAGATGATTCTCAAGGAGTATCTCGATCACCAGCAAAATGAGGAGAGAACTGCTCTGGGCTGGGATATGGTTCCTAAGGAGCTTTTATCACACCTCTCTGTCAAAAACGAGAAAGCCTTGTGAAAGGGAAGTTTTGTCTCAAACATGAAGATTGTGGAGTGGACGGGCTTTGTCAACCATGCTCACAAGAAGGGTTTTATCATAACATTTTTTGGATAAAAATAAATACCTCAGATGCTTCATTGTTTTATGTGAAGATGAATTTGAACATGCTTGGATTCGTTGCATGTTGAGGGCCTTAATCCATTACAAGTTTTGGGTTATTTATCTGAAGATTTGTGAAGCAGAAACCGTTGTGTGACCTCTTTTTCAGAAACAGGAAGTCATATCTTTTTTCCCCAGGCCCTAGGATGGGCAAAAAAAAAAACGGCGGCTGAGTCATCATTATCGTTTTTGGGCGAGAAAAAAAAACAATCAGAGCAGAATCACACAAAAATGTACGCTCAGTT
>JAEMWC010000376.1:15000-17500 GCA_016490735.1 Pachyseris speciosa
GAGAAGTTAAAGGTTTTCTATAAAAAGTCACCTGAAATGGATCTCCAGCCAAAATTGGCCAACTATGGAATTACCCTAGAGGAATTCACCACAACCTTCAATCAAGAAGATGACCGAATGACTTCACAAAACAAAGAAGCCATTGCAGAGCAGAGTCCAGTTGATTAATGCAGTGCTTCATTCATAAGCCAATGGTTTGTGAATACTACCCAACTCTGGGTACACTATTAAAGAAATCAGTAATCAGTGGCAATTGCTTTCAATCAACAGATTAATGCTTGATTTGAATGATGGACAATGGGTGAAAGAAAATTATGTGATTCTTGTTTCATGATGATTTTTTTGGTATGATTAGTTATTGTACACATCAGGAGTACTATAAGTTGAGCATTATCTCAAATGTTATTGTTCTTGTTTTTTTAGGATGTTTGGTCAGAAAGAAAACATTGCCAAGTACTTGGTTCTTCTTTTAAATCAGATTTATAAGGGGCAGGGGAAGACATGTCTTCTTATAATCCTTATTCATAACACTGTTCATATGTAACGTTTTACTGCTTCGAACTGTCTGAAGCTAAATCTGAAATATTGCCAAATGATTAATAGTCTGTAAATATTCAAATCCAATGAAGAACGACCCCCGCAGTTGCGAACGCAACCTATGCAATTGCGAAAAGAAGCCTGAAAAAAATTCAGGACTTCAACGGGGTTTGAACCCGTGACCTCGCGACCACCGGTGCGATGCTCCAACCAACTGAGCTATGAAGCCACTGACGTTGGGAGCAGGTCAATTGTGGGCTCATATGTTCCCGTGAAAGAAATGAGTGTGAATGACATATGAAATGAATCATATATGAACTGCGGAAATGAAATCAAATGAAGAACGACCCCCGCAGTTGCGAACGCAACCTATGCAATTGCGAAAAGAAGCCTGAAAAAAATTCAGGACTTCAACGGGGTTTGAACCCGTGACCTCGCGACCACCGGTGCGATGCTCCAACCAACTGAGCTACGAAGCCACTGACGTTGGGAGCAGGTCAATTGTGGGCTCATATGTTCCCGTGAAAGAAATGAGTGTGAATGACATATGAAATGAATCATATATGAACTGCGGAAATGAAATCAAATGAAGAACGACCCCCGCAGTTGCGAACGCAACCTATGCAATTGCGAAAAGAAGCCTGAAAAAAAATTCAGGACTTCAACGGGGTTTGAACCCGTGACCTCGCGACCACCGGTGCGATGCTCCAACCAACTGAGCTATGAAGCCACTGACGTTGGGAGCAGGTCAATTGTGGCTCATATGTTCCCGTGAAAGAAATGAGTGTGAATGACATATGAAATGAATCATATATGAACTGCGGAAATGAAATCAAATGAAGAACGACCCCCGCAGTTGTGAACGCAACCTATGCAATTGCGAAAAGAAGCCTGAAAAAAATTCAGGACTTCAACGAGGTTTGAACCCGTGACCTCGCGACCACCGGTGCGATGCTCCAACCAACTGAGCTATGAAGCCACTGACGTTGGGAGCAGGTCAATTGTGGGCTCATATGTTCCCGTGAAAGAAATGAGTGTGAATGACAATACCTCAATTTACCTCAATTTTAAGTACTCAAATACTTAGAATAAAATTATAAATTCCAGTGACAAGCAGTTGTTTATATATAGATAGATATAAAAAATGAAATGTTTGTGTAAATAAAACCAATAAAGATCTCTAAGAGTAGGGGGGGGGCAGTGACAAGTGTATATAATGTTTTACCACAATAAAGCTGGAGGAGTCATTAAAACTTATTGCCACTGGCAAAAATGTCACATGGTGTCAAAGAAAAGGTGAAACTTGAGGTGTACAGGGTCATCCCAAAAATAAAAAGAGTTCGAGGGGAGGGGGACTGGGTAAAAAATATAGGGTAAGCAGGGGGGTCGTTGTATTTTGGAAAAGACAAGCCATAAATTCCATCAGCTCCTCCCCCACCTCTAAAAACTGATCAATCTCTGACCCAATTCATTTTGCCACTATGTCATGGAATAAACAAAACAGGTTTCAACTCTAATGAATTAATCAATTCATTGGTAAATTCAGACTTCCTCCCAGTGCGAGAACTGTTAACTGTCACCAAAATTAATCCTAATTTGTTCTTTCATCAAAGTCTCAAACACTTTTTGACTATTCAAAAAAGTTGATAATTTCCTAGTCACTTGTTTTTCTGTTTTCTTGCCCAAGTATTGGCCCATATACTTGTTGGTCGAACGGTATCAACGATGCAATTGTATTCCCTGCAAAGACCTTGAGGTTCAAGTTTGTCTCCTGCTAAGAGACCAAGGATCAGTCCTACCAAAACAAGCTCCTCAAACATTGTCCACTGTACCGCCACTGTTCCACGTGTTTTGATCTCAGTGAAAGATTTTCCTTTTAAAGCAGCAGTTGAGTTTTCATGATGTCTGCGCTTTCGAGATGAACATGGGATTTGTTCAGATCCTGATACATTTTTTCCATAAG
>JAEMWC010000376.1:27500-32500 GCA_016490735.1 Pachyseris speciosa
ATGGTTTCAAGATTTCCATAAATTAAGGTTAGTGGCATGTGATTCTTTTCCTCTTTCAGTTCAACAACAATGGGTTGTAAAATTGATTCAAGTTTCTCATCTCCTCTATCGGGGCGAACATGGGATGCATAGTATAGGTTTGCCCTGTCTGGGGTAAATTCAACAATAACTGGATCGGAGAGCCCCAGGGAATCTATAATAGCACTCTTGGTGGCTCTTGTGGCAGTTCCTGTGAGGGCCATAATCGGTACTGCAGGGAACAAATTGGACAGAACCCCAATCTTTCCATAAGCTGGCCTGAATGAGCACCTTAGAACACAAAACAGTTTGTTAATTCACCCAGTTCATTCACAGGCAAGTACCACACCCCTATTGGTCACTCAGTGGCAACTTGTTAGATTGTTTTAGCATAACCAAGAGACGGATCCACTAAAAAAGACATCTAGGATCAGTGCTGATTTCAGTAGGCGTTCCATGTACTCCCAAGGCAGTCTATTCGAAATTACACAACCCTTAGGTACTGTTAAATGTTTTTTTTTTCCTAAGGTCTGGCTCATCATACTGCTATTGTACAGTCAACCCAAATATCTACATATGTAGATCCTTGCAGGAAGTGGCTAAGCAATTGCTCATCGAGGACCAAAACCCAAAAGACACTATTAATTGTTTTTAGAATATAGGCTTAGCTTAGTTCCTTTTCCCCAGGTGGGCAATAGGGCCAGGTTCGTAGAATACATCGAATGCAAAAGAATAAAAAAAATGTGTAATTAATAGAAATCTTTATTCTGAAACCTTGATTTACGAACTAAAATAATTATGATAAATCAACTTTACACTAAATCAGCATTTGAAATATTTTATTTATTTATTTATTTCTTTGCCACACACAATGAACTTGAATGATTAATAAATTAAAATAAATAGATAAATAAATATATGTTATTCACTGGCTGGGAGGTCCGTATAGGGAAAAAACTGTGCCCGTACTCAAGGCCGAGGGCACAGTTTTTGCCTATACGGACCGACCTAAGCCGGTGAATAACAGATTTATTTTTTCTGCTGTTTTTTTTTCCTGAAGATGAACAAGGAGAACTGGTGTGCAAAAAGTCTCTCTACGCGCGGTTCGTCGTACTGTCACAGTTTAAAAATTTAGCTTCTAAAAAAGCCGTCCGCAAATCTCAGAGAAAAATGGTAGACTAACAATAAAACAAAACTCAAGGCCGAGGGCACAGTTTTTGCCTATACGGACCGACCTAAGCCGGTGAATAACAGATTTATTTTTTCTCCTTTTTTTTTCCTGAAGATGAACAAGAAGAACTGGTGTGCAAAAGTCTCTCTATGCACGGTTCGTCGTACTGTCACAGTTTAAAAATTTAGCTTCTAAAAAAGCCATCCGCAAATCTCAGAGAAAAATGGTAGACTAACAATAAAACAAAACTTCAAATATGTCTTGGAGCAATAAATATAAAAAACAAACAGTGATATTTCATAGCAAACACAGAGAGATAAATTAAACAAATTAAACAATGATCTTTGAAAAATTCACACAAATATATTTATTGCTTTGTCTTGTTGACAATGAAATCACACTTTCAAGTTCGGTTTTAATGAAAGTTCGTAAAACACGAGGAATACCTTTAGTGAAAATACTTAAACATCTCAGTCTCTTCCTTCATATCTTCAAGTATTAATCTTCGTTATTCTTCAAGAGAACTTCACAAATCAATGCTAAAATGAGAAAACTACGCAAGAAAAACGTCTTGAACTGGACAGCGTTGTGATGTGTTTGTTTGACTATTTTCTGGCTACGAATCATATTTTCTTAAATGAAGAAAACTGGAACGAGATTAGAAAATAGAACTCCAAAGGAAATAACGGATGTCAACCGAAAAACTGAGCTCAAAAGACTGCTCTGCAATTAGTCGTTTTAAGTTAATGGCATGTCAACAGTTCAAGAAAAACAACAATTCGAAAAACAGCAAACCAGCTCAGTGTTGTCAACAAAATCAAGCGAATACTCGCCTTTTTGAGAAATAACCAGGGCTTTTACTCCATTGCTGATGTTTTCCTTTCGCTTGCAAAGTTTTGTAGGCGAAAAGTTGTATTTTAAGAGGAAAAATCCAACGTTTTGTCGCGCTGTAGTAAAATAATTTTACTTCCAGATTTCCCGCCAATTCCGGACCGGGCAAGCCGGTCCAGATGGAAAAAAGCCGGACCGGCTAAGAGCGCATTATCAGCCAATCAGATTCAAGGATTTAGGATTCCGGCCCGCTGAGATGCTTCAAAAAAAAATAAATAACATATATACCATTGCAGGACCAAATGAGCTTCATCAATGACTACTGCTTGCACTCTGCTCTGAAATTTCTTTCTTTTTAACATTTTCGCCACAGTTTTATTGTCCACAAAAACTTCTGGATGACCAGACATCAAGATGTCAACAAATTTTGTTGACATCTTTCGGGATCGTAACTTTCTGCTCTCCTTCATCTACGCTACTTTGTAAAACACAGACATTCACACAGTCCTTCAACTTCTGCAGCTGATCCCAGATCAGTGCATTTAACGGTGACACAATGATGACTATAGAGTCTTTCTGTTCACCGTTACTTCGCATATAATCGAAAATCCCAGGCAAAACTTGATAACAGAGCAATTTGCCAAAACCCGTTGGCAACACAGTCAGTACTGATCGCTTTTCTCCAGGCCTATTGCCCTAATCGCATTGTACTGTTCCTTTTTCGATTCAAGGTTAGGATTTCCTAATTTTGTCAAAGAAAATTCTTTTCCATCGTGGAATACATTCTCCATTCTTTTCGTCATTTTGGGCAGACGCTTACGCCTGCGCAGTTGAACCGCATGTCAAGAAACTTGTCATTCGAAATGGATTATCCCAGCGTCTCTCGTTCCCCGCTCCACTGAATGAGGGGAACGTGGGCTCTGGGAACAAGATTGATAACAAATTGAAATTAAATTAACTTAACAAGATAAAATATTGATCTCACAAATAAACTGAGCTTTTCATAGTTTACCTAAATAATCCTGTCAGTTTTGTTTTGAAAATCGGGTACATTCCGGTTAAAGCAGAGGTAAATGCAATGAAAAGAATAGATATATTTACATATTTTTAGCCATGCCGGGAACTTCACTTCCAGCATTCGCCATAATCCCTGCGAATTTGCAATTTTGCACTAGAAATAAGAAAGAAAAAAGTCAACAGCTTTTGCCTTTGCGGACTAATATCCTAGTTAAGAAATATAATCAAGATTTACCTCGGAAAAGACGGATTTCAAAGGTAAAACTGAAAAACAAACTCACGTTCTCGAGACACCGTCAAACTTGTGGGAATGGCCGTCGCGACGTCAGGTGGACAGCAAGAGTACTCTGCAAATTGCTGTCAACAGGGCCATCATGACCTCCTTGTGGTCGCCGTCCAGGGTTTCTTAAGGTCAGTAATAAGTTCCTAAATAAAACAATTATTGAGATAAGCCTGTGCTTATGCCTAAAAAGCAAACGCGTTCAATTTTCGCATCACGTTTATGTAAACTTAGGCAAACAAATCGAATCTTACGATCAATTCCAAGCACAATTCATATTGACCGAAGTGTTCACGTTTCTTGCAAATTTTACTAAAGGTTTCTTCGAATACAACGAATCGGTGAATTAAAGACAAAGCACCATAAAAATTAACATTCAAACCTGTAACTGTTTGGAAGGTGGATTTCAAGAAGTGCCCAAACGATTCGGAGAAAGTCTAAAATTCTTGCAATGATTCGCTAAAGATGGATTTCTTCACTATGAACTGACCGATTTCCACTGTTCAAGCTGTCAAGTGTTCCTTAGAACTTTTTCTTTCGATTTACAGTTTTAAAAAGTTATGTTTCGTTTCTAAGACCACCACAATGACATCTTGAAAATTCATGCTGGGAAGAAAGCAGTCACCATTTTAATTTGAAATGCGGGTGACTAAAACCTTTCTCTCTACCACTCTCAAAGACTCTTAAACATGGGACAGATGGGTAATTTCTGTCAACGTAGAATAATTTTTTCCCATTTACAAATTAGGTCTTCATAGCTACATAGATTCTTTAATTATTTTTTGTCATGATGCCGTTTTAAGCTTGTACCTCGCAAAGCTTTTTGTTACAGATAAACAGTAATTTTGTCACTATTCAACGTCCACCCGTGATCCAAACGTCCTCCCTTCGTTCCCGTACGTAGTGAGGACATTAGCAAGTCCTCCCAAAAATGCTTTGAAAACATCTTTTGACGTTCCGTGCAGTTTTGCACGGAAGGTTACTCAATTGCACGGAATGTCACTCAAGTCATGTGCGCAACACGTGAGGATTACCGACCTTCTGATAAACTCTTTTGAGCTTTGGTGCCTGTTGGACATGTGTGCTGGGTAATTCATGACACGACGAAAAACAAGACGCTCTATGAGCGTTTACTCAGGATACCTTGTGATGCAAAAGTAGATGCACGCTTTGTGATTCTCCAAAACTATCCATTTGAAAATTAAAGGGAAACAAGGGTCTAGGAAATTTTCATCAAAAATGAAAGTTCATACCTTGAAGTAACCGATAATGACATTGATTTGACCAGCTGTCAAATTCTTTGCCGGTAAATTTGACATTTTCCTCTCGGGCGCCGCTATCTTTGTTTTCATAAATGGAGACGAGGCTATGATGTCACATTAGACAAGGAGGGAAATATGGCTGAGAACGATGTAAACAGTGATATAGGTAGTGAGAACGATTCGATTCTTGATCTAGATATCTCTTCAGATGGTACTATTTGCCCGTTTATGTTTGAGCCACAACATGGCTCGTCCTCAGAAGGTGACTTTAGCTCAAAGTGAACTGGAGACAGGAGAAACCGAAGCCGAGTGTAGCATTCGTTCACGCCTTGGTCATCGCAAATGGTGTATCTGTGTTAATTGCCAGATTATGCCTACAGAAACTGAAAGCATTTGCTGCCAGGAGATGGATGTTTTGGGC
>JAEMWC010000376.1:37500-75000 GCA_016490735.1 Pachyseris speciosa
TTGATGGAACGTCTACAGCTTCAAAATCAATACCATATACAACACAAGGAACTTTGTACTTATTTGGATAAGTTGGGTTAGCATTAATATGAATCGTACAATATAAATATTCAGGTGGTGGACTTACTGACGGTTTTTCAATCCACAATAAATATCTCGAATGATCTTCGTTTCTGTTATCAAATTTTCTCCCTACTGTCTTATGAATAGTGATTCCACCAGTTGCACTGAATGTTACGGTACTCAGATTCATTCCTTCATAATCGGGAAAAGCCATTCTATGATGAATGTGTATTTTCCATCTTTTATTGTATACATATTAAATCCAATTCTCGCTCTGTAGATATGATTAGCTTCTTTATTTAAGTCTACATCAATAACCTTTTTTGAAATTATGTGTGGTGAATGAGGTAAATTAATATATCCGTTAACTTTCAAGCCATATTCAGTACTAACTTCATCGATATCATTCATCAAATATTTGAAAGCATTCTTTGGATGAGAAGCAGATGAAATATGACTTTTTTCTAGTTGATCCAAAATTACGGCATCGGTTTTATTTGTTCCTTCTTTTAAATCAACAATTTTATTCCCTCCGAGCTTCATGTCCGCTGTCATTACATTTGTTCCGTTCAACAATAAGACTGCCGCTCTGATGGTTTGGAAAGCTCGATTCAAAACTCTGAAATTCACCGCATCGCCCTCATTTTTCATATCACCTAAATTTGTCACAATATTTCCACTCATCGACAAATCACCATACACTGTGGTCGAACCGTCTCGTCGAAGAAAATATTCATCTGTGTACCGTTTTGAAACCGCATCGTCTAAGTTTACGGCTGGTGCCAGATCTGTAATGGCGTTGTTATTCATATTTAGATTTTGTTGTACAATCGTATCGAGTTTGGTTTGCAACCTCTGGTCCACATATATTTTATTAACTGCATTTTCAGCTGGTGTACTATGATCAACATCTTTCAAATCTTCAATTGCGTATCCAGCCATGTTTATATCACCTTCTGCAGGATTTGATCCATCCCTTTTTATACAACTCTGAATTTGTGAATCCACATAACTCATATTTGTCGCATCAAGAATATTAACAGGATATTTCATATTAGTTATAATATTACGCCCCATATCAAGGTTGCCAGTCATTGCAATACTTCCATCTTTTTTTACAAATGCTGAATGCTCACCACCCGTTATATTATGATCAACGTATTCTTTTGTGGCAACGTCTAGATTTGTTGTTGGTGTTGCTACATTTGTTATTTTATTATTGCCTAAATTGAGAGAACCAGTCATGGTAACTGAACCATCTTTCTTCACAAAGTTAGAATCAACATAACTTCGACTTGCTTTATCATTAATGGTGATGTCCTGCTTGACGTTTTCATTATCAACATAAGATTTATTCGCACTGTCTTTATCATCTGTTGGTGTTGCTACATTAGTCAATTTTTTGTTTTCTGTATCATAATCCCCATCATCGGTTAATTTAAAACCAACACCTGGTCTACCTTGTAATCCACGTTGTGGTTCTGTTGTTGATGGAGATGGAAACAGTCAATTCATGTAACTCATATACTATTAATTTATATTATATTATATTTTTTCATTGAAGTTTTTCATAATTTGTTTTCTTGGTTTATCTAAATATAAAAATGAATAAGATTCAGAAGTTGCTTTTTCATATATATTCTTTGGAATTGAATTTTCTTTACAAACTAAAGATTTTTCATTATTTGAATTTAGATCCCATATACACATATGTGTTGCGTTTAGCCTCAAATCTTTTGGAATTGAAAAATATGATTGAAATAAGGCTATACAACAACATGTTTATGTCTTGACGTAACATAATAATCTGTAATTTTTTTTAATGCTGAACTATCAGTTAAAAAATCATCGAATATAATAATTTTTTTTCCTTCATCATTTAGCTTAGAAACGGGAATTATATCTTTGCTATCGTTATAAGATTGAATAATATCATAGCCTACTTCTTTATTTATGGGTTCAAATGTTTTTATTAAATTCTGATATTTCGATTGCTGAATGTTCTTGGAAAAAACGAAAATCTTATCGAAATATAATAAATTGTATATCATATGGAGAAGTGTATTCGTTTTTCCACAGCCAGAACCCCCTATTAATAAGAGTCTGAAAAATTGGTTTGGCATAAATTCATACAGTTGTTTATAATCATTTTCCTCTTCTTGAGTATCATAGTTTGGTATTTTCATTATATTATATAGGTATATTATTCAACATGATGTAATACACGGTGTAAAACGTTGTTTTTTATATATGATATGTCATTTTTTAATGTAAAAATTTATATAACTTAATAATATAATGAGTTTACTTAAGTGGAAAGAACTTGCAAAGAGGAAATGTGAATTAGGTGATAAGATAAATACTGTCCATGATATGATTACGAAACACAAAATTGGTCAGCAGATAAGTCAGGCGAAGGTATTCAAACCAGTGACAAGCAAATTAGATGATGTTATTGACAGTAACACAATTCCGAGGCTGCCTATAAGGAAAAAAAGACCAGTGAAGAAAGGGGAAGTTGGTATTGACTATGCACCAGAAGTTGATCCATTTGAAGACATGGACGTCGAGGGTCTAGTTAATTTTGGTGATTATGTACCACCACAGCAAGAAAAAGAATTTGTTCCAGTACCACCTACGTATGAACAATCCCTAAACGATGTGTTGGAAGGCAAAAAAGAATTGTCTGTCGATCCACAGTATTTTCCTGAACAACCTGATGATTTGCCACCAGAATACGAAGATGGTGAGGAAATTGATTATGCACTAGAAGATGAAGACCTCATAAATAAATATTTGGATGATCTTAATATTCCGAATTATGATGATGTGGAAAAGAGGTTAAAAGAACCAGAAATGACTCTCGTGAAGACTAAGTCTTATCTTAATAAGATTTTGAAAGATGCTAAAACAACAAGGAAACAACTAAATGGCTTGAAAGCAGATGTAACGAAAAAGTTCAAAAAGGGATTTATATCAGAAGCTGAGAGGCAGATGAGAAACAAACAAATAGACACAGCAAGAGATACTTTGAATCAATACATTCAACATTATAACAGTAAGATGAAGACAATAAAAGGTTCTGGAATTCGAGGAAGAAAACAAAGAGGTGGAAATATCATGTTTTATAATAACGTGAGGCAGCTTGTTAAAAAGTTGGAATTAATAGTTGGTGAAATACTGGCAGGTAATACAAGCATTGAAATGCGTAACACAGGAGTTGCTATTTTGGACATATTACTGAAGACAGCGACAATCAACAAATCACAATATAATAAATTATATAATCTATACTTTAAAATTTAATCTAAGGGTATTATATAAATGGAACGAGAGATAGTTTTATCATCTTTTAGCGTCAAGAATCAAGGAAACAACAAGCCTGGGGATTTCATAACAAAATTCACCAGACCAATAATTTTGGATAGCAATAAACAATATGTTATCGGACTTAATCTAGTTGTCAATATGTCATTCACATGGTTCAATGTTAACGCTGGATATAACAATCAATTAATTAAATATAGCTCTGATAGTGGTTCAACATTTCAAGACATCACCTTCCCAGCGGGAGTTTGGAATTACACCGACTTTAATACGTATATTAAAAATATAACAAAAACTGGTGATACGTATCCTATTACTCTCAAATTTGATAATACAACATTCAGGGTTACGATTACATTGGCCTCAAATTATCGGCTTGATTTGACAGCCAGTAATTTTAATGACTTTATTGGTTTGATAAGAAAGTATTGACAAGTGGGACAAACGTTGGACCCCGAGTTCCAAATTTATCACAAGATACGGATATATTTAATGTCCATTGTGACTTGATCAACGATTCACTTGTAGACGGTCAGGATACAGATATAATTTATTCCTTTTCAACCAGTGTTCTGCAACCAAGTTATTCATTCACACTTGAGCCACGAAGAGTCACATACAATCCTGTGAATAAGATTACAATCTCCAGTATACGGATTTATATTACAGATGGAAAAAGAAGATTGGTCGATTTAAATGGAGCAGACACAGCATTTTCGCTTATTATAAAAAGTATGTAACATATTAGTATAATGAAACCATATGAATGCAAAAGGATTTATCATCCAAAACTTGGTAAATTTGTGTACTAGCACAAAGGATCAGGAATTATTGTCGATGATATCTTCAAACCAATGAAAAGTGTTGTGAAAAAGTTAGCCAAACCACTTGGCAAGAAGGCGTTAGAATCAGGAGTATCTCATGCAGGTGATCGATTGGGTAAAAAGATATCCGAAAAGTCAGGAGACCTTATAATAAAAGACTTGCGAATATGAGAAAAGAGCAAAAAGCAAATGTTCAATCTCCACCCAAGCAAGAGGAAAGTACTGATATGATACTCAATAGATTGATATCAGGATCAGGCGATCTTATAATGAAAAGAAGGCGATAAAATTATTATAAACTTGTTTAACATAAACATTGCAAAATTATCTAACATAATAATATATTTCTTTCAGAACAATAGATTTTTTGCAAAGAAATGAGTTGGTGAGATACCAACTCGATGATGTAATACGTACCCCAGCCAACGGCCAGAGACAGCAGAAAAATGGGTATAAATTCACAATTAATGATCGATCGAGTTTCTATGATTGGTACAATTCATTTTTCGAGGTCCAATTCCAGGTACAATTATTGGCCGATGGCGCAACAACTGCGGCCCAAAGAACTACAATTGTTAATGGAGCCCATAGTTTGATTTCTCACATGATGATTAAAAGCGCTGGGAAAATAGTGTACGACACCGATAATCTCCACAAGGTGACTTTTGTCAAAAACCTTCTCGAATATAGTGACGATTATAGTCGAAGTGTTGCTAAAAACTCTCTTTGGTATTTGGATACCGATCATAGGATAGCTAATGCCAATCAGAATGCTGGTTTTGAGGCTAGACGACTTTTAACTACAGGACTCAACGATGTCCAATGTAATCATACCTCTCAATCGGTACTCTTTCTTTGAAGAACTTCAGGACAGGATGCTTGTTCCAATGCAGCTACAATTTAACATCACACTGAATTCAGACGCTGAATTGATACTGTAACTCCCCGCGGGTTCGACAGACCGACGAAGATTAAACAACTGACAGTTTTGCTCCTCTGTTTTTAATTCATCCGCACACACTCCTTCTCGATACAACCTCCGTCTCGCACACCACCTTCCAAATATGGAAGGTCCCATATATGGCTGAGTCACGCATCACGCAACAACACTACATTGCCCCCCTCTAACACCCATTATCCGTCCCGGATAATGACAAACTCCCACAATAACTGGAAATCTCACATCAAAACCAACTACATAAGAAAACAGTTCAATGTCTCCTAATTAAGTGTTCAGGTCATTTCATAGTCCTTGTATCTAGGGGGATTTCTCCGCTTCCTGCTGGATCGCCTGAGGCCCTCCTGGTCCGGCTGCTGCCTTGATGTCTGGTCACACGCCTCCTTGTCCTGCGAGCTCTTCTTCCTGAATCTGGGAGGTAACTTCTGTCTCCTTTTGGGATGTCTGACGGATGCTCTTCCCTTAGTGTTGACCTCCCGATTATCCTGCTGTGTAGTTGTTCGGCTAGCTACATCTTCACTCTTGTCTTGAACTGGTCCCTGAAACCAGTCTGCGCGTTCTACCCCAGAGTACTTCCAAAGGCGGTCTCTGTGTACCACTTTAGGCTTTTTCCGAGGTCCCTGCTGAATCCTGTACACAACATCATTAAGCCGTTCCACAACAACGTATGGCCCCTCCCATGGCCTCCTCAGCTTTGGTGAGATGCCCTTCTTTCTCTGGGGATTGTGAAGCCATACAAGATCCCCCCTTCCAAAGGTAGATGCAACAATACTCATGTCGTACCGCCTCTTCATCCTCAGACTGCCTTCCTGCTGATGTACACGAGCAAAATTGTGAGCAGTCTCCACAGACTCTCTTAACCTCTCCACATACTCAGGATAGCCCCTGTCCTCAGGTTCCTCTTGTGGGCGCCCAATTAGCAGGTCTAAGGGCACACGCAATTCCCGCCCAAACATCAGCATTGCCGGAGTAAACTTGGTGGTTTCGTGCACTGCTGAACGGTAAGACATGAGGAGTAGAGGTAGATGCCGATCCCAGTCTCTCTGGTGATCCTGGACAAATGTGGCAAGTTGGGCCTCTATAGTCTGGTTGTAGCGCTCCACCATGCCGTCAGACTGTGGTTGGAGGGCAGTCGTCCTGGTCTTATGGATCCCGAGCAGGGTGCATACCTCCTGGAACACGGACGATTCGAAATTCCGGCCTTGGTCAGAGTGCAGCTCACCAGGGACACCAAACCGACTAAAGAACTGGGACACAAGGACATTAGCGACAGTGACTGCTTCCTGATTTGGGAGTGCATAAGCTTCGGGCCATTTACTAAAATAGTCCATCGCAATGAGGATGTACTTGTTACCTTGATCGGTTTCCGGAAGAGGTCCCAGGACATCAATGGCAACACGCTCCATGGGCTCCCCAACATTGTACAACTGCAGCGGAGATCTTTGCTTTACCCTAGGGCCTTTTCTAGCAGCACAGAGGTCGCACCTTTGACACCATTCTTCAACGTCACGGCGGCAATGAATCCAGTAGAACCTTTCACGGACTTTAGCCAGAGTTTTGGAAACTCCTAGGTGACCTCCTACAGGGCTATCATGGAGTTGCTTTAACACGCTGGTGCGGAGCCCTTTTGGCAGTACCAGCTGCCATGTGACCTTGGCAGGCTCGGTTGACTCCCACCGATGATACAGCACTCCCTCCTTAACAGCCAACGAATCCCATTGGGCCCAGTAGGCCTTAGTGGTGGAGTCGAGATGGGCGATGCTTGCCCACTCTGGGCGTTTCCCAGCCTCCTTCCATCCCAGGATGTGACAAATAGTTTTATCTTCCATCTGGTGAGTTCGCAACTGTAGTGGTGATAGCTGTCCATCTTCAAGTTGGTCCATGCCTTTTACTTCCTTTCCCGCCCTCGTTGAGCCAGCGGATTGAGATAAAGGGGCTCCAGAAACTTGGGTTTGGGTAACATTCACCACACAATCATTTGGTGTGCTGGTCGAAGTTTCTGTCCCATCCTTTTCCTCTTGGAGCTGACAATGTTTACAATTGGTTTCGAAGCATGGCCGGCACGACAAAACGTCAGCATTCTGGTGGCTTCTCCCTGTGCGGTACACAATACAAAAATCATAGGTTTGCAGCTTGCCCAACCATCTAGCAACCTGACCCTCCGGGTTCTTGAAGTTTAGTAGCCACTGGAGAGATGCGTGGTCGGTTCTAATGGTGAACGTCCGCCCATAGAGGTAGGGGTGAAAGTGATCAATCGCTTTGACAATAGCCAAAAGTTCACGCCTGGTTGTGCAATAGTTACGTTCTGGTTTGCTTAGTGCCTGGCTGTAATAAGCTATGACTCTTTCATACCCTTTGTGAACTTGAGACAAAACGGCACCAATACCGACATTGCTGGCATCCGTGTCTAACACAAAGGGATCCTCACTCTCAGGATAGGCCAATATTGGAGCGGATGCGAGGGCTCCCTTGAGGTGATGAAACGAACTATCGCATTCCTTTGTCCAAGTAAATGGTTGGCCTTTCTCAGTCAGTTTATGCAGAGGGCGGGCAACGTCAGCAAAAGAAGGTACAAATCGCCGGTAGTAAGTGCATAGCCCAAGAAAGCTTCGAACATCTTTGACATTTTGCGGCAATGGCCAGTTTGTGACAACCGCAACTTTTTCAGGGTCTGTGGCAACCCCTTCCTCGCTTACGACATGGCCAAGGAACTTGACCTTGCGCCGAAAGAGTTCACACTTCTTTGGGTTCAACTTCAGGTTGGCTGCCCTTAGCCGTGAGAAGATACGAGTCAAACGTTGTAGCTCCAGCTCAAAGGTTTTTGCATGTGCAATCATGTCATCTAGATAGACCAAGCACCTCAGGTCACCAAGGATAGTCTCCATCAATCGCTCAAAAGTTGCGGGTGCGTTACATAGACCAAAGGCCATCACATTGAACTGCCAAAGCCCATTACCTGCAGTGAAGGCAGTTTTCTCACGGTCCTGCTCTTCCACCTCCACTTGCCAGTACCCACTTTTAAGGTCGAGGGTGGAGAACCAGCTTGAACCAGATAAGGCATCGAGAGTTGTGTCTACCCGCGGTAAAGGATACGAGTCTTTCTTGGTCAGTTCATTCAATTTCCGGTAATCAACACAAAATCTGGTACCACCATCTTTTTTTTTCACCAGGACCACTGGTGAAGCCCATGGGCTGATAGAGGGTTCAATTATGCCTTGTGCATGCATTTCCTCAACAGCTTTGAATGCCTCCTCCCGCTGTGCAAATGGCAGCCTCCTAGGGTGTTGGCGTACAGGGGGAGCATCGCCGGTATTGATTTTGTGTTTCGTAACTCCTGTCCGGCCAAGATCATGAGGTCCTCTAGAGAAGATGTCTTGGAATTCTAGCAAAAGGTTGTGCAATTGATGCTGTTGGTCGTCGGTCAACCCAGTAGCACTTCGGAGGTAGAGATCTTTGAGATGCTCTGGTAGGCCCTCATCCGGACTAGTAGGTTCACTAAGGGGGCTACTGGTAGGATGAACTATGCTCTCTACAGGTTCACAAGTAGCCACTTCTATACCAGAGGTAATCTGCCTTGGCTCGTTGGTTAGATTTACCATCCTCACTGGAATGTAGTCACGCTGAGCATTCACTAATGTTTTGCCAACCATAACACCAGGCGGAAGTGTGGTGGTAGGCGATGGTCCTACTGTCCCCCAGGGTTCACCAGATGGTTCACCTACGAGTTTAGCAGGTACCAGCATTTCACTGTAAGGAGAGATCACAGTATCTTCCATAGCCACCACCTGGTGGCAGCGAGCTACTTGGAAAGCCACTGGCTTATGAAGAGGCACCTCCTCTGCTCCAATGCGTAGACTGCCCACTCCAGTATCCACAGAACAACCATGAGCCATGAGAAAGTCAAGGCCAAGAATAAACTTGTCTGAAATATCGGCAACTAGGGCTACATGTGAAACCTCTGCACCACCAATTTTAACTTTAAGCTTTAGTTGTCCATGCACTGTAACAGTTTCTCCTGTCGCAGTTTTAAGGACACGGGTCGTGGCTTGTATACTATTACATAACTGCATGGTAAGTACATCAGGGCGAACAATCGTAATGTTTGCCCCAGTGTCAACAACCATGGGGCACGGTACTCCTTCGATGTGGCCGATTACGGTTAAGCTTTCTTCCCTGTGGTTCATTGTTCCTGTCATCAGCACAACTTGCGGGGTTAAACTATCTGGGTGATTTGCCGGCCTTACCCCATCAAGACCGGCCTGGATTAGTTTAAAGGAGGCTGGGAGTTATGTGGCTGAATGTCTCTTGGGTTACTCCGGCGTAAATGTGGACATTCACGTCTAAAGTGTCCCCTTTTGCCACAAGCCCAGCACACCTGATCCTTCATCCAGGTTCCAGAATAAGATTGCGTGTTCCCTTTGGGGGCTCTTATTTCCTCAAGCAGCAGTTTAACCTGTGCTAGTAAATCCTCTTGTTGAGATTTCTGGTCATCCAATGGCACAGTTAGGGTTTCTTCGAATGGTGCGGCGCTCATCTCGCGGACATGAAGATCTCGTTGGCGAGAGGCAAGTCGATAGGATTCGAGCTCCATGGCCAGTTCAAGAGCAGCCCGGAGGGACTGGGGTTTACTCTGTTTCAATCGCAATCGAGTATCTCCATCGAGGATGGCGTCAATAAACTGCTCTTTAGCCAGCAAGTCCTTCATGTCTTCCGGAGCGAGAGGATAGGCTAGCCTTGCCAAACGTTCTATGTCCTCAGCAAGTTCTTGGAGTGATTCCTCACGGCGCCTCAGTCTGCTCTTAAACTTGGTGCGGTGAAGTTCCTGCTGATGTGCTGCCCCGAATCGACTCTCTAGTGCTGCAACTAATGCCCTGTAGTCTTGTCTCGTTTCTGTTCCTAGATTTCCGAGGACAGTCAATGCAGATCCTTTCAGGCTAGTCGCCAAGTAATTTCCTTTCTGTTCATCATTCCAGTGATTCATTCCCGCCACTATTTCAAACTGTGCGATGTAAGGCTCCCATAGTGATTTCCCATCGAAAGAAGGTGGCTTTTGGATCGGCCGTTTGTGTTCTGGCGCCACGCCGGAAAACGATAAGGGCGTTAGAATGCTAGCTGGGGATGCCATTTGTAGCTTCACTGGAGTCGAAGTTTCCTCCTTAACATGCGGAGGTTTCTGTGTGTCGAGCGCTTCCTTTATTTTCCCGTCGAACGCTTGTAATGCAGCATTTAGCTTCGAATCAAGCCTGTCTTGTGTTTCCTGGAGCCTCTTTTTGACGGTTTCTTCGAAGGATCTGTGCTTGGCGTTCAAGGAGGCCACAGTGTTAGAGAATTCTTCCTCGAAAACATTTATTTTCGCTGCGAGTTTATCTCCATGTAATTTGAGCTGAGACTCCATTTGAGATGCCTGGTTGTTTACACGAGCTCCTAAGTTTTCGAAGCGCTCGGAGATTTCCTTTACTTGCACATCCGCCTTGCGGTCTTGTTGCTCGATTTTAAGTTCTATGCCTTTGTTCTGGCTAGATATCGATTGCAGAGCCTCCATTATAGCGTCCATTTGAGTATGTGAACTGTCCGGCGGTGTCACCGATGCGACAGCTTCACTCGGTGTGTCTTCGGCCTGTGTTTTGAAAACAATTTCTCCGTCCTCGTCGGTCATCTTTGAATCGCCAAAACAAAATAAAGCTCCACTTCTGACACCAATGTAACTCCCCACGGGTTCGACAGACCGACGAAGATTAAACAACTGACAGTTTTGCTCCTCTGTTTTTAATTCATCCGCACACACTCCTTCTCGATACAACCTCCGTCTCGCACACCACCTTCCAAATATGGAAGGTCCCATATATGGCTGAGTCACGCATCACGCAACAACACTACAATACAAAAGGCTGCTGCAGCTGATGATGCGAGGGTTGTTATTAACAGATTCCTCCTATGGGTGCCGAAACTCACACCAAAAGACTCTCTCTATGACAGGTTCATTATAAACTTTTTGACAAAGGACAAATGGATGTATATGAGAGAGATGTACGAGGTTTCAGCTCCAACAAATAGCAGTGGATTCTTCCAGATCTCCTCTAGTATTGACAATGTAAAGCATGTCTTTGTTTATCTGCAACGAGCCAAAACGAATAATGACGAAGCAAATCCATACGAAATGGACACATTCAACATCAACGCAGACCGTGCAAATGGAAGTTATCTGACATCATGCAGACTCGAATATAGCAATGGTGTTTTTTATCCTGAAGTTGAATACGATAGTGATAGTAAGGTTCGTATTTTCAACGATCTGATGGCTTACAGTTATAAGCGGAATGATTTCAACACGGGAACTCAACTGAATCTGTCCAATTATAATAGCTTGTATGGTCTGATCTATTTCGATTTGTCATATCAGGCAGAGAGAGTAACAAGAGATCCCAATCAGTTGATATTCAGATACAAACTTAATGCCAACAGCGCAGGTGATAGTCCTTTTTCAGTCCACGCTGTCGTTTTATACGAGGAAGAAATTGTCATTGACAAGGTCGGTAATGAGTTAGTTATTGTGTAAGTTAATAAAGTGGAAAATGAGTTAGTTATTTTGTAAGTTGATAAAGTGGGAAATGAATTGGTTATTGTGTAAATGAAAAAAATAATGTATCCTCATTTCAAATATGTTTTATAACCAAAAATTATATAACATATATTATATAGCAAATGACTCAACTTTTTGAAATCAATGTGAAACTATCGGAAAACCAGAAAAAGAATCTGAGTAGTGCTTACCATAAAAGGGAAACTATTGTATTGAGACTCTCAAAGGACTCTCTTCATGGCCATGACACTTTGTATGTTCCAGCGATGGTGAAAAAAAGATTGGAGAAAAATAGAAATTGATGAGGGGAATGGATATTAAGCTAGCTAAGACTAATATCAGAAAGCAAGTCGGTGGCAGTTTATTGACTTCCATTCTAACACTAGGTCGAACCCTATTACCAACCGTGGGTAAAACGCTTGGTTTGTCAGCTCTTTCTGGATTAGCTTCAGAAGGTGCTTCTCAAGTAGTCAAAAAAATCTCTGGAAAAGGGGTTCAGACAGGTGGTTTTCTCGTACCACAAGACAAAATTAATAAGCTGATAGAATATAAGCATCTTCTATCGATGAAACAAAAACAGGATATATTGAATGCCCTTCAATCAGGATCAGGTGTTCATATAAAACCAACGAAAACCCAATCAGGTGGATTTCTCGGGGTCCTATTAGCAAGCTTTGGTATCCCACTTACTATTGAGGCCATAAAAAAAATAACTGGTAAAGGAGCTCCACGAATTGGGACAAAAGGAAAAGGGGCTCCAAGAATTGGTGCATACAGACCACCTCCATTTATAGGTACATGGGATAAATCAGTTGGTATGGGGATTAAAAAAAAAAGACTACCAAAAAAAACCCAAAATTTTATAAAGATATCCCGATGAGTAATCATGATCTAATAAAATGGTGCAGATATTTAAACATACCAATAAATGATGTTTTGTCAAGAGACAAAAGAGTTCCACATAACCACAAACATGCTTTGTTCATTTACAATCTTCATCCATCATATATGAAGGGAAGTCATTGGGTTTCAACTTATGTCAAAGATAATGTCATCAATTATTTTGATAGTTTCGGCATGCCTCCATTTCAAGAGATTGTAAAACATGCTAAAAGAAAGAATATGACTCTGCTTCACCAAAATAATCAGATCCAGAAGATAAATACGTCTACATGCGGCTACTTCTGTTTATACTTTCTGAATGAAATGAACAAAGGAACTTCTTATCTGGATTTGTTGAATGTATTTGATAATGACACAATGAAGAATGAAAAAATTATTGAAAAGTATATAAAAATATATAAAAAAACGTTTATCTAAATTATATATATAGATGATTTCATGTTTAAGGAAATCAATTCTCAGGGGTGATGGCATTATGCGACTAAGATATAAAAAACATGAAAAACGTTATTATGTAAAAGATGGTTTGTGTTTAGGTGATATATGGCGTTTGTGTGAATGTATGCAAATACCGATAAACTATAATAATATTCAATCATGTCATGAAAAGTTAAATTATAACAATGAAGAAAAAGCGTCATTCTTGATCGGTCTCGATTATCTATATGATCACAGCGTAGCACTTTTTATAAAAGATGGTAATCTGTATTATTTCGACTGTTGGGGAACAGAACTATTTAATGAAATTAAGGATTTTTCCGAGGAACATAAATTAAATTTCCTTTATAAAAGAGATAAACAAATTCAAGGTATATTTTCAAGTGATTTTGTTTGGTTCTCTCTTTATTTCTTGAAAGAAATGAATGGAGGAAAGTCTTATGATGAAGTATTAAGTGTTTTCAGCGATGGTGATTTTGAGAAAAATAAACAATTCATTAAGAACTATTTTGAAATACATTTATCTAACTAATAATATATATGGTAAAATCGTATTGTATCAAACAGAATAAAGTCACTGAATGTGTTCCAGGTAGTGAAAGATATGAAATGACTAAAAATGGTCGAACTATGCTGAAATGCAAATGTGCAGAATGCGGAATCACAAAAACTAAATTTGTTAAAAATAAAAATTTAAACTAAATAGCCCGTCTCAAGGGGCGGGCATATTAGATTCAGCTGCAGATATGGCACTTACAGGATTTCTTCAGCATGGAGTTCCTTTCTTAGCAAAGAAGGGTGTAGAAATGGGGAGATACGGAATTTCAGAATTAATGAGAAATCCAAAGCTGCAACAAAAAGCCATCGATTTTGCTCTTGATAAAGCTAAACCGATTATTAGTAAAGTTGGAAAAGAGGGTTTAAATCAACTCTCAACTAAGGTGCGCCCTAATATTCGTTATAAAACAGATAAAAAGGGATTAGATTATGGGGGTGCTATTGATATTCACAAAGCTATTGGTAAGCTTCCTAAACCAAAATCAGGTTGGACGCCTGGGAATTATAAGTATATGGGACCATATAATCCGCTCGATCAACAGTTGGAGTATGATAAAAACACAGGCGAGGTCACAAAATGGAATGTTAAACCTTACAATAAGGTGGATGAAATAGCAGCTTACCATGATATTTGTTATGATATGGGAAAAAATAATGGTGATTGTGATAGAACAATGGTAAAATCTCTTGACCAAATACCATATGGTGAAATGCCAAAATGGGGTCAAACAGCTAGATTCTTAATCAACACAAAACAGAAACTTGGTCTCGGTGTTCCAAAAAACGGAAAAAGCCGTCGAGTGAAGAAAACTGGCAAGAAAAATTAGCAGATGAATTGCATAAAACCATAAAACGCAATTTTACTCGACGGCGTGTGATTGTAAATAAAATTGATGAAATATGGGCTGCTGATCTTGTTGAAATGCAAAAATTCAGCAAATGGAATAAAGGTTATAAATATCTTTTGATGGTTATCGATGTTTTCAGTAAATATGGTTGGATTGTTCCTCTGAAGGATAAAAAGGGTGAAACTGTAACTGAAGCATTTCAAACAATATTCAAGAAAGGCACAAAACCACAATATCTATGGGTCGATAAAGGGAAAGAGTTTTACAACAAACACTTGAGGAACTTGCTAGAGAAAAATGAGATACATATGTACTCCACCGAGAATGAAGAAAAGTCTTCAGTGGTTGAAAGATGGAATCGAACAATGAAGTCCAAAATGTGGAAGCAGTTCACTGTCCAAGGCAATACAATGTATCTCGATATGCTACCAAAATTGGTGGAAGAATGCAACAATACAAAACATTGAAGCACAAAGATGACACCCACAGAGGCTTCAAAGAAAAAGAATGAAGGAATAGTGTATTTTAATTTATACGGTGAAATGGAAACATTACAACATAAACCAAAATTTAAAGTAGGTGATAAGGTTCGAATTAGTAAATACAAAAGAAAAATTTTTGATAAAGGTTATACACCAAATTGGACAGAAGAATTATTCATAATAGATAAGATCCAATACACTAATCCAATCACATACAAACTAAAAGATCTCAGAGGTGAAGATATTGAAGGGAGTTTTTATGAACCTGAATTATTAAAAGCCAGACAGGATGTTTTCCGTATTGATAAAGTCATTCGGAGGGATTACAAAAAGAAACAAGCTTTAGTA
Source organism: Pachyseris speciosa (assembly GCA_016490735.1). Classification (NCBI taxonomy): domain Eukaryota; kingdom Metazoa; phylum Cnidaria; class Anthozoa; order Scleractinia; family Pachyseridae; genus Pachyseris; species Pachyseris speciosa. The sequence continues at coordinate 52,830 of JAEMWC010000376.1, forward strand.
AAGTGGAAGGGATATAGTGATGACTTTAACAGTTGGATACCATTTAGGGATTTAAAGGATATGTAAAAAAATAATCTAACTTATATATATGAAAGAACGTTTTAGCATTATACATATGCTGTTTGCTATTTTAATTGATAGCCAAAAATATAATTGTTTCTGGCTATTTAAAAAAATTCTATAAATTATTTAAAAATATATAGTATAATATTATATTAAGATGGAAAGTAAAAATATCAAGAGAGGTCGAGGAAGACCAGTAATTTATACTGATGAAGAAAGAAAAAAAGCTACAACAAAGTCTAAAACAAAGTATATGCTAAACAAGGAATGGTATTGTCAAACTTGTAATAATAATAAAAATTACACACTTGCTGGAAAATGGAAACACATTAAATCAATAAAACACCAATTAAATTCAAAGGATCCATGATTTGGATCACTTGAATTAGTCATACTTAAACGCAGATTAAAATAACACTTAAAAAGAAAAAGATATAGTAATATATATAATGATGAAAATAAATATTTTGAAAGGTTATGAAAATGGATTTAGTAATGAAAATAATTCTTTTAGTCTAAGAATCAATTGTGGTGACCAACTTTTGAAGAATCATGTTAATACAGTTATTAAACAAATGAATAAAATATATGATGTAATTTATGATTTTGCAAAAAAACATGAATACATTATTTTTTATCATACATTTAGATTATCACATCATGATAAAGATTATCTGATGAGTTTTACATATTGTAAAGGATGTGTTTATATGAGTTCAGAAAAAATAGTAGCAAATAAATACAGTCTAAAAGATCAACTAAAAAATAGTTTGAATGATTTAAGTAATCTGTTGAATGATTATATTGAAGGATGGCGTGGAGTACATTTCATTAATATCACAATGAAAAATAAAGTAAATGAAACCATCAAACTAGAAGATAATGAAACACAAAAAATTAAAATGAAACATAAACCAATTAAATTTGAGTTTATTGATGAAAATAATGATGAAAATGAATTTCAAAATAATGAAAAAAATGAATAAAAAGAATAAAAAAATTGAAGAACAATCAAATAAAATAAACAATTTTTATAATGATTTGATGATTCAATATGGAAAAGGAAAAAATATATCACTAAATAGTATGAATAAATCAGACTTGAAAAAACTGTCAAAATCTCAACTAATTAAAATGTTATTAAAGAAAGATAAGAAGAAGCCAGTAGATGATACCAAGCAAAATGAGAGACCAATTCCAGCACCTCGCAAGAGTGTAAATCAAATGGTCCAAGATTATGAAGACAATATTATTCTTCCACCATTAGAATTTAGGGATAGACCAGTTCCTAAACCAAAACCAAAAAGGTAGTTCAAAAACCAGTTCCATTACCAAGGACAAAGGTAGTTCAAAAACCAGTTCCATTACCAAGGACAAAGGTAGTTCAAAAACCAGTTCCATTACCAAGGACTAAGATAGAGCAAACAGATAAAGCTCTGAAAGGCTATACAAAGTCTTATGAAATCAATATCAAAAATAACAAAGACCCACTTATGCAACTACAAAACACAAGAAAGGCTGTTGCATACCATATTATAAGTGTATTAACATCAATGAAAGGACTGAAATTTGTCGAAACACTAAAGGTAACATTCACAAAAATGTCAGATGGGAAAATAATTCATAAGACCGCCTATTTCAACAGTCCAGCTCAAACAATCATGAATGATCTGGAGATTACTGAATCACTACAAGTGTCAAAACAAAATATATTAAATAAGATTGCAGTTTGGATTTCAGAGGGATCTGGTTGGACTATTCAATCTGTTGACAATCATTATCTTAATGTGGTAAAATATGAACCGATAAAGGGATCTTCATATATTAAATTACCACAAGAATTTAGAAACAGCAAGAAGGGATTAATCAATTTGAAAAATAATGACAATGAATGTTTTAAATGGTGTCATATTAGATATTTAAACCCACAAATCAAAGACCCTCAGAGAATAAAAAAATCTGATAGAAAATATATTAATAAGTTAGATTATTCAGGAATTGAATTTCCAGTTGCAGTCAAACAATACAATAAAATTGAAAAACAAAATAACGTTAACATAAATGTATTTGGTTATGAAAACAAACAACCATATCCAATTTATGTATCAAAAGAAAAGAATGAAAACTGTTTGAATCTATTGTTGATCATAGAAAATGAAAACAAACATTATGTATTGATTAAAGATTTTAATAAGTTTATGTACAATCAAACAAAAAGCCACCATCGAAAACATTTTTGCATGCATTGTTTGCAGTGTTTCAGTTCTGAAAGGGTCTTAACAGATCATAAAGAAAACTGTATCCAAATAAATGGAACTCAGGCAATTAAAATGCCAGCAAATGGTGATAACATATTAAAATTCAATAATTTTCATAAACAACTACCAGTGCCATTTGTAATATATGCAGATTTTGAAGCCATCACAGAAAAAGTGTATGGATACCAACCCAATAATAATAAATCATATACTGAAGCTTATCAAAAACATACAGACTGTAGTTATGGATACAAGGTTGTTTGTTGTTATGATGATAAATATACCAAATCACTGAAAACATACAGAGGTGAAAAAGCTGTTTACAAATTCATGGAAGCTATATTGGAGGAAGTTAAATATTGTAAGAAGGTTATGAAAAAAGAATTCAACAAACCATTAAGAATGACGGAAGAAAATGAAGAAGAATTCCAAAAAGCTAACAGATGTCATATATGTGAAAAAGAATACAAAAAAACTGATGTTAGAGTCAGAGATCACTGTCATATAACTGGAAAATACAGAGGATCAGCTCACCAAGATTGTAATCTAAACTTTCAAATAACTGATAAAATTCCAGTAATATTTCATAATCTCCGTGGGTATGACAGCCATTTCATAATGCAAGAGATAGGTGAAATAGTCAAAAAGCACACATATACAAATAAGAAGGGGGAAAAGTGCCAAATGAATATCAATGCAATTCCTAACAACATGGAAACGTATATGGCTTTCATTCTTGGTAATCATTTAACCTTCATTGACAGTTTCCAATTTATGAGCTCCAGTTTGGAAAAACTAGTGAGTAATCTACCAAAAGAATCATTAAAATATACCTCTCAAAAATTCGAAGGTAAGAAGCTTGATTTAATGTCACAAAAGGGAGTCTACCCCTATGACTACATGGATAGCTTTGATAAATTCAATGAAAAGCTACCACCGAAAGAAAAATTTTACAGCATATTAAATGATGAACATATATCAGACGAAGATTATAAACATGCTCAAAATGTGTGGAATACATTCTCTCTTAAAAATATGGGTGAGTACCATGACTTATATCTTAAATCTGACATCCTTCTGTTAGCTGATGTATTCGAAAACTTTCGAAAGACCTGTCTGCAATACTATAAACTTGATCCCTGTCATTATTTCACGTCTCCAGGGCTTTCATGGGATGCAATGTTAAAGATGACTGGCATCAAACTGGAGTTAATGACAGATATTGATATGTTTCAATTCATCGAAAAGGGTATGCGTGGTGGTATATCATATATAGCCAATCGATACGGAAAGTCAAATAATAAATACATGAAAACATACGATAAGAAGGCGCCCTCAAAGTATATCATTTATCTAGATGCGAACAATCTGTATGGTTGGGCGATGAGTCAATATTTACCAACCGACGGTTTCAAATGGATGACTAAAAACCAGATTGATAAGATAGACTTAGCCAAGTATAAAGAAGATAGCAATAAAAGTTTAATACTAGAAGTCGACCTGAAATATCTTGAAGAACTACACAACCTCCATAACGACTACCCGCTAGGACCGGAAAAGGTTAAATCAACTGAAAATATGTTGTCTGGGTATTGTAAAAACATCGCGAAGAAATATAAAATATCGACTGGTTTAGTTCATAAATTAATACCAACATTAAGCAACAAAGAAAAATACGTGCTTCATTACAGGAACCTTCAACTCTATACAGATCTCGGTTTGAAAATAACTAAAGTCCATCGAGTACTAGAGTTCAATCAGTCCGCATGGTTGAAGCAATATATTGATTTCAATACTGAGAAAAGAACTAATGCAAAAAATGCTTTTGATAAAGACTTTTTTAAATTAATGAACAATTCAGTCTTCGGAAAAACGATGGAAAACAGAAGAAAACGAGAAGATGTTAGATTAGTGACCGATGAAAAGAAACTATTAAAAATGGGTGCTAAACCGACATATGTTAGCTGTAAGATCTTCAATGAAAATCTAGTAGCTGTGCATAAGATTAAAGAAACACCTTAACAGGCCGGCATATGTGGGTATGTGCATCTTGGATCTAAGCAAGACGTTAATGTATGATTTTCATTACAACTACATCAAAAATAAATATAATAACAAAGCCAAATTACTATTCACAGACACAGACAGCTTGACCTATGAAATCGAAGCTGAAGATATCTACTCAGACTTCTGGAAGGATAAAAATAGATTCCATAACAGTGATTATCCACAAGATTCTCCATATTTTGATAAGACCAATAAAAAGGTCATTGGTAAGTTCAAAGATGAAGCAGCTGGAATTCCAATTTCTGAATTCGTTGGCTTACGGTCTAAGATGTATTCATACATAAAAGAGAATAATCAATGCGGAAAGACTGGTAAGGGAATTAAGAAGAATATTATTAAGAATAACATCAAACATGAAGACTATAAAGAAACTTTATTTGGAAATAAACAAATTTATCACACTATGAAAACCATAAGAAGTCAAAACCATAAATTAGGAAGTTATGAAATCAATAAAGTATCACTCAGCTGTTTCGATGATAAGCGGTATATTCATGATAATGGTGTGACAAGCTACGCATACGGACATTATAAAATCTAAAAAAGTTCAGTTAGCTGTTGACGTCACGGTACAGCTGTGCCGTTTTGTCGCCAGATGCAGCAGCACACTGAATCAAGCAATTTGATTCTGGAGAGTTGACATAGACTTGGGCATCTTGAGTTTGATAACAAACTTTAGCATAAACTTTTTAAGTAAAAATTGTCAGTAAATTTTACTTTAAGAATTTATAATTGGTTAGAAATAATCATACGACCGTCTCATGATCTGAAACAATAACTATTAGCGATGACTCATTTTACAGGGGGTTTCCCTGTTTTTCCGAGAATGTCACGCTTGATGATTTTTCCGAGAAAGTCACGCACAGGGGTTAAACACATTTTAAAAAATATATAGATTGCCAAACAGGCGTTGAAAAAATTATTTGAAAAACAATATAAAAAATTATTTGAAAATGCACTGGTCCGCCTAATTACAATACTACTCAAACATAACAAATTATCTGCAAAATTTTGAAAGCTTACAAAAGTAAACCGTGGAAAACAAGGACCTCTCGGTCGCATTCAATTCAAGTAGAAAGTTGACTTGGCATTTCCTTGCTTTAAAACAATTTCCAATAAACCATAAGCTTATTTAAAAGTCGAGTTACTTATCTTTTACTGTTTGCATCAGGCTTCACAGAAACTTTCCCCGTTAAAGAAATGGTAAACAAGTGTTAAACATGGCGGCCCGAAAACCACTTTCAAGGAAATCACATGACCGATGTTTATTTTGCAACAATAAAAATTTGCATACTACTTACCAGCACATTCGTCGCCGGCAGTTTCGAAACCACGCAGGCCGGCAAAAGCGGGTGTATCTTCAAATATTTCAATTATTTGCTCGCTTGACTGCGAGGGTGGCTTTGGTTGTGGGCCACCACCGGTTTTATTGCTCTCCTTTTTAAATAACGAAAACTCCTTCTTCGCAGTAGAATGGAGATTTTTCCATTTGTCTTTCACTTCTTGCACTTCTTGCACTGTGCGGTTCGCCTGACCCACCGCGTTGACGTCGTTCGTGATTTCCTCCCATATCTGATTTTTTCTCTTGTTCGTGACGCTGTTAGTCAGCTTAGAGTGGATCGTTTCTAGATTTTTACGAACACTCTCTGTAATTACAGAAATTTCGTTCACAGAAAAAATTTTTTTCCTCTTCCTCTCGACCTTTGTCACCTCAACTTCCGTCACTTCATTTTCCGCCATTTTTCTTCCTTTTCCCTTTTTCTTGACTGCTTCCCCGCGTGTATTGGAACATATTTTCGCGCCAAATTTTCTTAAAACTGGTCTGACTGGTTTATTCCATTTTTAATCGAGGGATAGTTAATCGAGGAATAAATCTGTTTTCAGGAACGCCTTTTTAACCTCCGATTAGTTATTCTGGGAATAAGAAATTTAATCTTGGTTTAACTCTTAATCTGGGGATAGTTTAATTGGCCCATCCCTCGATTAAACTCGGAATAAACCAGTCAGACCGGTTATCCACAAGCAAACGCGCGCGAAAATGACGATGCGCGGGAAAATGCGAAGCGAAGATGTGCACGAACTCGAAGCGTTTAGTTGGTTTCTGATTCACGGAAAGAACGGCGTCATAAATTGTATTAATCGAACCTTCTTATTTTGTCATAGTTTAAGATAAAGGTATAGTTTTGAACAAAAACAACCTCTTACGATATTGTTAAAAGGAAACGGAATGGAAAATTATTCAGTGCAAGGCGGCGTTGATAGTCAAGGAAAATAACCTCTGTATAAAGCGAGAAAATATTAAACTTGTCAGCCGAATTGGCTGGAATGGGTGAGTTAAGATCTTCTTGATTCTTTCAGTGTCGAATTCTAGCTACAAAAGCATTGGTTGAATCTGTATATTAAGGGTGTAAAGTTTGAAGCAGCGTTGTTAATATAAATCGGTTGAATACGTACAGAGATAAAATAAAATTCTCTTTTTGTAAACAATAAGGTGATGTTAAGTTTAGTTTAGAAGCAATGCCTTTTTATTTCCTTTTAACTTCTTTCTAATGCAGTTTGTTGTAAGAATTTTATTTGATTAAAAATTTGTATTCCTCAAACAGGCGAAACGTTATGTCGAAGGGTAAAGGAAAACATATACAGAAATGCAAGTGATAAAAAATATTTTAGTTGTTGCGTGTTGTTTTTCTCTCGCGTTCAGCATAACTAAAATCAAAGCTTTGCTGCTTATTTTCTGCTTCGTGAAGCCTCTGCTAGAATAGAATAGCTATTTATTTTTAAGATCTTACCATTTAAAAGAGTTAGTTGACGATGTTGTTGCGAATGTTTAAGCTTACGAATAACTTATCAATTTTGAGTAAGAAAAAATGTTAAGATTTGCATGTTTTGCCCGCCTTGCTTCACCATCGTTCACTTTAGATGACTGTTTTCTACCGGAAATTCGATTTATACTTTCTTGAATTTGAATGGACTGAAAGTTCTCGGTCGTTCAAGTCTCCAAGACGTATTATTTCTGGTATAAGTTGTTTTCCCTTATTTCCTGCACCAAATTCACGAACGGTTTATTCCGCCATTTTGTTTGTTTTGAAAATTTTATTCCGCGGTTAACGAGTTAATCCACCTCGCTAGGTGTGTTAAATTTAACCGTTGGTTTATCCTTAGGATAGTGCTAATCATGCTTTGTGGAACAGAATCTAAGCGAAGGATAAATATTATTCCGTCGATTAGCGCTAATCGGCTTTCCAGGAACCGGGGCCGGTGATTAAATTAGAGTCGAAAATACATCAGTAAGGCAAAATGTGCAATTACATAAGTATAAAATAATATAACTGATTTTTTTTACATGTTTTTTGTTTTTTAATTATGTTTGGCTATCAAGTAGGAAAAGTTTGTATTTCTTCTTAAAAACGCTGTAAGGCAGACACTTAACTACCCGGCGTTGGAATAGGCTATTTTCGAATTGTAGAAGAACAAAAGAACCAAGTCGAGGTTGAGGGGAATAATTTGCATTTTTCTTTGTTTTTGACAAAAGAAAATGCAAATTATTCCCCTCAACCTCGACTTGGTTCTTTTGTTCTTCTACAATTCGAAACTAGCCTATTGTTTCCCAGGTTTGTGATGCCACTACTCTGAACCGTGCTAGTCCATAATTAGTTCTAGAAGATGGTCTGTATAGGTTTTGACTAGTGGCAAATCTTGTATTATGCTTATGGACATCAGAAGCTAGGGAAACGAGATCATGGAGTGCAGGGGGTGTTTCTTGTTTATTGTATTGTAATTTATGGACAAGGGAACCAATTTTCAACTTAAAAATGTTCTCTAACTTAAGGATATCTAAAAGAGTAAAGTATGGTGTTTCATTTTCTCTTTTATCTGCAAAGAAGATGCAGCGGAGGCAGTTGTTATGGCTTATTTTTATCTTTTTTAATCTAGTTTGGCATGCTGTACCCCAGCTCATTAACCCGTAATTTAGATACGGATATATAAGCGTATAGTATAGTTGTTTGAGCGTATTCATAGAGACATAGTATCTAAGTTTATATAAAATTCCAATGTTTTTTGTTATTTTGTTGTTAATGTACTGGAGCTGGGCATCCCATTTTAGGCAATCATCGATAAAGACGCCGAGGTATTTAACTTGAGATTTTTGTTCTATGTCATAAGCCGATACTTGAACATCAACTTTCTTCCTAGGCGAAGTTATTAACATATAATGGGTCTTCTTGAAGTTAATTGATAGCTTATTTGCTGTACAATATTTTAAAACATTCCCAAGTTCTTCATTTATAACTCTTTGCAATTGTTCTGGGTCTTTTGATGAATAGAAAATATTTGTATCGTCAGCAAAAATTCTAAAAATCAGTTTCTTCGAGGATTCAGGTAGGTCATTAATGTACAGCAGAGAAAGTAGTGGCCCTAAGGTGGAACCTTGACGGACACCACACGTAATGGTTTTTAAGCTGGATTCTGTATTACCAACTTTTACAAACTGTTTACGATTGGTTATATAGCTTGAAAACCATGCATGGGGGAGACCTCGAATGCCATATTTACTTAGTTTGTCTAAAAGAATCTGGTGATTGATTGTATCAAATGCCTTTGAAAATCTAAAAAAAACAGCGCATGTTATTTTTCCATCGTCAATTGCTGATTTTAAGTTTTCAAGAGTTTCTAGGATGGCATATTCAGGTCATTCAGTTGAATAACCTTTTCGGAAGCCAAATTGGAAGTTAAAAAGCAGACATTGTTTTTCTAAGAAGGAGACAAGTTGCTGATACACTAATCTTTCCAGAACGTTACTAAAAGGAGAAATAACTGCTATAGGCCTATAATTCCCTAGTTCAGTCACTGCACCACTCTTAAATATGGGAGTTACCTTTGATATTTTGAAAAGTTCAGGAACTTTCCCCGTTAATACTGACTCGTTATATATTACAGTAAAAGGTTTGGAGAGAGGCTCACTTGCGAGTTTAATTAGCTTGTTGGGAATGTTTAAGGAAGTTTTATTTTCGTTTAGACTTGTAAATAATGCAAATACCTGTGCTTCTGTTATTGGAGAAAGATAAAAGCTACATGTTGGTGAAGAGGTTATGTACCGTGTAGGATCTTTGTTATTAGTTGTTATTTTCTTAGCTAAGGTTGGCCCGATATTCACAAAGAAATTATTAAATAGTTCAGCAATATCCTCCTCCTGTGTGAGGGTCTTATTGTTAAGGGTAATTCTGGTGGGACGAGTCTGACCTTTAGTTTTCCTTTTAACAAGGGTACCAATGAGTTTCCAGGTTTGCTTGAGGTTATCCTTATATCTTAAGAATTGTGTGCTATAGTAGTCAGATTTACTTTTATTCTTTATATATGTAAGTACATTTGCATAATGCTTGTATTCACTTGCTTTTTGCATGTCTTTACTCAAAAAATGCGTGCGGTACATTTTCTGTTTCCTTTTTATTGACTTTAGTATACCCTTAGTAAGCCATGGCTTATTAAGTTGTTTTTGCTTGGTTTGACTAGCTTTTTTATAGGTGCATGTTTCTCTACAAGCTGATTTAGAACGCTAATTACGTCGTGCACCTTTTCATCTAAATCCTTATCAGGTTTGAGAATTTCTTGCCAATCAATCAGATTAATGTCATCTTAAAATAGTTCATTCTTAAATTTAGAATAATCTCTAAAGTATCTTTTATTCGTATTCCGTGGAGGCTGGGTTTCAATTACACAAAAAAAATTGGAAGATGATCTGTTATGTCAACTGTTAAAATTCCTGCGGTGAAGTTTTGTAAAGAATTTGTATAAATATGATCTATAAGTGTTGCTGTATGATCGGTAAGTCTTGTAGGTTTAGGTATAATAGGAAGGACGTTATTGGCAAAAAGCATATCTAAAAAATCTTCAGTTTGAGAATGTTCATTGTATTTTAGAAAATCAATATTTATATCACCAAAGATGTAAATTTCGTGACTATTAGGGTTGAGTATTTTAATTATATTACTTAGTTAGTTACGAAACTGTTCTAAATTGCAAGTAGGATGTTTATAGATACAGCTTATTATCAATGTTTTGTTATTTTTGCCAGCATCGATTTGTACCCAACAGGATTCAACTAACTCCAAGTCAAACTTGATGTCGGGTCTCCGTATGGCTTTGAGGTTATTGGCGATATATAAAGCAGCTCCTCCTGCGTTTGTTAATGAGTCACTGTGAAAAAAGTTGTAGCCTTTTATATTTACATTAGAAAGAGATTTCTCGCTTAATTGTGTTTCTGTGATGCCAAGTATATCGAGCTTGGAGTCAAGGGAACATAAAAGTTCTTCGAATAGATTTAGGTTTTTTGATAGGCTTCTTATAATTATTACAGTGAAGAATCGTGAGAGTTTTCGGGTCAGAATTAAGTAGCAATTTGTTAAAGCTATGGACTGAATAATATTCGGAGCACGGAGTAGTTAGCATTAAATCTGGGTCACACTCGTCAAATTTATCAGGATATGAGAAAAGATCATAGAGGTCTAAATTATCACGCCTGTCCGACCATCTGCCAAACAAAGCGTTGAATTCTTTATCAGATATACTGAAAAATGGTAATTCACTACTTACGCTTCCTTGGTAGCCGGCCATGTTTACCTGCATACCTGCTTTGTATACATCAGTAATAGGAGTGGTAAAAATAAAATCGGTTAATTAACCGCACTGATCAAGAAACTCTTCGAATTCCGCATGAGTTACAAAGCATTTCGTAGTCGAGTTCTCCGTTTTCTTGAGCAAGATCTTGCCGTTAGCTGTCCAGACAAACTTGTAATTATGCTTATGCTTAAACTCCAACACACGGCCTAACAGTCACTTTCGGTAAGTCGTAAGACTTTCGTTGACATGAATGTGGGCTTTATGGCTCACAATCTCTGACTCCGGCTGGCGGGCGACAGATGGCATATCTTTGGTTCTGTAAGATTTTAATTGTTTCCTTTTGCTATAAATTTCATCCCTCTTCTCTCGTCGAATAAATATATATATCTAATGCAGTCTCTTGCAATTAATCAAAATTATTTTCGGAAGAAAAAGAAACTCTTCTGATCCTTCTGACTCCGATTCCGTCGAGCTTCCGACTCCGCTTCCGATTCCACTTTTTGATTTACACTGGATCGTAACGCTCCTTGCGCTTCCGATTCCGTCGCTAGTGTGAACCAGCCCTTAGAGTTACCTTTTAATACCAATGTTTTTCTCGGTAATCTTACAAGTAAAAAATTTACTTTACATACATAATGATATAATAATTATCAATTCCTTTACTACTGGACTTTTATAAAATGCACGGCATGCCACCCCATTACGGCTTTATTTTTACAACTGATTTGACACGAAAACTCATCAAGACTGTGAGCGCTTTTTAGTGTTTTCGGCGAGCAGGGTGGCCGAGAATAGGCAAATACGCAAAAGTACTAAGGAAGTATTGAGGAGTGAATTTAGGTTAAAGAATAAAACAGGCCAGCAAAAGTTTTTATTTAACAGATAGCTTTATCACTCTACGTTCTTTATGCCAAGAATTGGCTCATTTGGGCCTTCTATACGGATAAAATATAAACTTGAATGAAACCATGTAATTCGAGTAGCCCTAAACAAACACGTTTTCGGCGAAACGAAATTCACCTACCTTCGCGTCACCTCGACGTGCTCACTGTATATAGTAGCGGTAAACTCAACACTCGGCAGGACGAAAGACAAGGAATCAAGGTAGCTTTGGAAACAATTGCTTTTTATTCAGATTCATTTGTGGCGCGAAAAATAAACGTTGAACAAAAAGTAGCCGACAACTGGGCCCCATACTGTAAGCCTATTATTTACAGCAGAACTAACTGTGAAACGTTTTTTGTTTTTATGGAACGAAACAACTTTTTTATGGAACGAAACTTGTTTGAGGGCGGTAAAGGGAGGCGGGGGGGGGGGGGGTTCTTGATCACGTTTCACGGGATATAAAATGACCGTTTCACATTTCACAGACATTAAAATGGGGATTTCACGTCTCACGAGAAAAAAAATTATTTCTTAGGGAGTGTACGGGCTGGGCTGGAGTAATTTTCCACTTATGTCTTCAAAATAAAGCATGGCCCGTCACATGTAGTCAGAGAAAAAAGGATGACCCCACAAAAACGTTGTAAGTTTCCGTGTTTTGCCTACTTTCGATTGTTTTCGAAAAGTTATTCATTCCAAACTGTACAGTAAAGGAAACTCACGAACCTATAACGAGATGTTTTAACTGAAAGTAGAAGTGCTGTTTGATAAATGCCTGCCTTTACTGTACAAGCTATTGTATGTGAGAATACTGATATATCAAACCGCAAATTCCAGGCACCTGTCTTGACTAAGCACATACGTCATAAGGTGACGTCGAGAGAAAAAAAAAATGGATGACCCTCCCGTAGAATGAAGACTAACGTTGATATTTTTTTGATGACCCTCCCCCAAATTACTCCAGCCCACCCTCCCACATTATAAAATATACAGTCCCTTCCTTTGGTCAGAAGAAGAACTACAGTCAAAGCACTGCCTTTTCTGATGTCCTTTTTAAGATAAAAAACTAGTGAGCAGCAAACAGCAACAGCTCTTGTTAACGTTTTTACTGTTCGACCGATTTTGTCTGATCACACAGACTTCATCGCGGATTGTAACAAGATTGGTGGAAGAACTTAAGTTTTATTTTTACTAAATGTTAACAGTACAAAGATCCTTGAATCGGTAGTCAACGACACAACTGTTCGTCATGCATATAAAGCTAATAATCTAGTCACGGACAAACAATGGGCATACCGCGCAGGATTTTCAACAGAACTGTTACTAACACAACTCACCGAAAAGTGGAGAGAAGCTGTAGACGCAGGCTTAGTGGTAGCGGTTGCTTTCATAGATCTCAAAAAGGCATTCGACAGTGTGTCGCACGCCATTCTCGAAATGAAGTTGGAAAGGGACTTTGGCATATCAGGACCACTCCTGGACTGGATTAAAAGTTACTTGAATGAAAGACAGCTATTCACAGCTGTTAATGGATTGACTTCAGAGTTGATACCGATCTCTTTTGGAATTCCTCAAGGGTCCGTTTTGGGGCCGACACTTTTCACTCTTTTCACGAACAATCTCCAGTCCTCTGTGTCTTCCGGATCCGTCTATATGTTTGCCGACGACACAACGGTTTACTGCATAAGTGATACGGCAGAAAAAAGTATTGCCCAGTTAAATTCTGCACTCCGTGAATTAATCGAGTGGTGCCTCATTATGGAACGCCATACCTGCCTTATGATATTTATTTTCATTATTTATGGCGGTTTTTCATTATATGCGGTGGTTAAATCATTATACGCGGTGACTTATTCATTATATTCGGTACCTAGTCCATTATATGTGGCGGCTTTTTCATTATATGAGGTGCATGTTGTATTATAGAGGGTGCTTTTTTCTTTATATGCGGTGTTTACTGCATTCTACGCGGTAATAGGGACTTTAAGCAAATCGCTACGGCGACCTCTACTACGGCGGTCGTGGATGCGGAGTCCTCGGGAGAGTACGTCACCGTAGCCCTCCAAATTTCAACTTTAAGCAAGCAGTGACTACGGCTCACTTGCTTTCGCTGTTATGACCTCCTTTGGAGAAGCGAATACATAAAACAACGTAGTTGTCACATGAAAGAAAAATATGGGCTTCACTTCAGACGAAGAATTCAGTACTGCTTTATACTGTAAAACTTAATTTGCCACAGCGGACGAGATTATCTAGAACAAACCAAAAACACTGAAAATTTCCCTCTTTTGAGAGAGACTTTGCGCAAGAATTTCTGTACTTAAATTCCAATCTTTCGTTTGCCAAGAAGAATATTAATAGAAAACATCATCGGAGGGCGATTTCTACACAAAACAGAAAACTACAATTGAAGATCGGAGTTCGCTGCAAGTGATTTTTCTTCTTATGTGCCGTATTTAACAAGAAATCAACAAATTCAACGTTTCAGATATTTTATTCTTGCGTAAACAACCTTCAGTGACATTTCATTAGCTTTATTGCTAACAGTCGTACTTACGGTTTTCGTCTAGCCTTTGTTTTTTCTGGCAGTATTTCCGCGGCCATGTTTATGCATGGCACAGTCTGCTGACGATAGAAATCTTTTACGAGAAAACGCAGGGAAAACGCATTTACTGGAAAACCAGAAGCTTCAGATACTTTCTTGATAAAGTGAAAAACAATCTATGTTAGTTTTTAAAACTAGTGACCGCAGAGAATAGGAGGAGAGTCGACTTTGATACTCACGTAGTAGCGACTACGCCAGAAGGCAGTTCTTCACGTTGCAGGATTTAGCGCTACGGCGAAAGCTCATTTCCAAGCATGCGCACTGCTTCATTTCTGGGCTTTTTTACTTCCGGCCGCCGTAGTATAGGTCGCCGTAGCGATTTGCTTAAAGTCCCTAATATTTTCATTATACGCGGTGCTTTGCTTATTATGTCCGGTGGCTAATTCATTATACGCGGTGCTTTTTTCATTATGCTTGGAACTTAAGTCGTTATACGCGGTGCTATCTTCTTGCAGGGCCTTTTCCTCGTTATACGCGGTGCTTTTCTTATTATGTGCGGTGGCTAACTCATTATACGCGGTGCTTTTCTCGTTATATTCACGGGACCTCGTTCTCGTTCGATTTGAAACGAGGCCACCTACGCAAGGAAGTCAAAATGGCGGCCTCCATGGACAAGTTGGATAGTATGGCTCGTATTCTTAAAAAAAACAATTTAGGTCATTTGACCGAGCTGTTCCATAGGGAAAAAATTGCTCCATATATAATTTCCATGCTATCTACTTATGACATGAATCAATTAGGGATAACCAGCAGGGCGGATATGATGAATTTGCGATTACAATGTTGCACATACGGTAGGCAGAAACCAGAAAAAAACCGTGTAGGATGCGGTGCAACGGAATTTGACATTCCTAAATCAGTACTGGAAGATCATTTGGAAGAGGGCTTCACAATCAAGGAGATTTCCTGTATGCTTTCGGTCAGTGAAAGAACAATTTATCGTAGAATGGAAAGATACGGACTCAGGGCTCTAAATTTTAGCAACATATCTGATGATGAGCTTGACCAGCACGTGACGGAAGCGGCGAAAGATTTTCCTTTTTGTGGAGAACAAATGTTGAAGTTTCTTCTCAAAGAAAGAGGCATCAAAGTGCAGAGAATGAGACTAAGGGATAGTATACACCGTGTGGACCAGGAAGGAGTGAAAGAGAGAAAGAAAGGACGCTTGAAACGGAGGGTATATAACGTTCAAGGACCGAACCATTTGTGGCATGTTGACACAAATCATAAACTTGTAAGATGGAACTTCATTATTGTGGGTGGGATTGATGGTTTCAGTAGACTACCAGTGATGTTGAAATGCACAGATACCAACAACGCAGACACTCTTTTGATGTGCTTCTTGGAAGCAGTAAATACGTATGGCCTTCCAAGCAGAGTGCGAACTGACCAGGGACTCGAGAACGTGAAAATTGCAGATTACATGATTTCAAGGAGGGGAGTAAACAGAGGGAGTGCCATCACAGGAAAGAGCACTCATAATCAACGAATTGAACGCCTCTGGAAGGATGTCTATCAAGGAGTGCTAGCTGTGTATTATCAATTGTTTTATTTTATGGAAGATGAAGGAATCCTTGATCCGCTTAATGACCTCCATTTGGTTGTACTTCACCATGTTTTTCTACAGAAAATCCAAGAAAAGCTTGACATATGGAATAGGGCCTGGTCACAGCATAGATTGCGCACAGCTAGGTCATCACCTATCCGAATGTGGGTGGCAGGCCAACTGCAAACTCCTGTGGGGATTGAATTGGAAACTGAGGCCATCAGCAGTTATGGTGTTGAAGGTTTCATAAATGATTAAGCAGAGGATGGCAGTCAAAGGAGGCCCATCTTTCAACCCCTTTCAGTTCAGTTGAGTGATAGCTGCATTCAACAGCTGCAACATGAAGTTCCATCAACATGGACTTCTTCAAACTTTGGCATTGATATGTACCTGAAAGGCCTTGATATTGTCGAGCAATATTCATTGGATTCTTAAATTCAGAAAATTGATGCTTGTCATGTTTGAAGGAGCATCATATGCTTCTTTTGCTAAAATGCTGTGGCCAAAGATTTGCTTTATGCTTATCTTCCTGTTCATATTTTAATCTACATCATTTGGTAAAATGATTTTTTGATATTTTATTATGTTGCCTGTTTAGGCAGCAACTGAAGCTCACTCCAAGGTGGTGAAGCTGTTTAAATTCGAAAACTGCACCAAGTGCTTGTTCACGTAAATTGAGTACCAGTAAGTGCAAATATAAACAATGTCTACTGGAACAAGTGAAAAATGCTTTTATTAAAATATTCAATAAACAAGTTGTAACATCTCACAGTAGAGACATTTTTCTGTTAAACTTTAAACAATTTAAAAATCTTAGTTTATCCAATTGAATTACCCAACTATTGGCAGAAACTGAAATCTAGTGCATGATGCAAGAAATGCTTAACTCTATAATGGCCCATGAAAAATACCACAATGATATACTTTATCTTCAGCAAAAATGATCTCCCTCAGTACTTTTCATTGTGTTACACGTGACCAAAAAAAGCATTAGAAAATGCAAAATCATACAAGTTAAACAATTTGTCTTCGGCAAGCAAAGGAATATCCAAGGATGGACGAGGCAGATTCAGGCAGTTAACGCAGGTATTTGCTGTGGGGATAAATGTGCTTGTAACTTCTACAAATTGCAAACTAGGGTGCAGCACAAACCCCAACACAGGTTCCTCTTCAGCACCAGTTACAAATTGCATAATATGTGACAGAGATACTGCACCTCTTCTTCCACCTACAAATTAAAAAGGAAGGAGCTATCAGAAGCTTTGCATCACAGATGATGTGTATAACATTTCAATTCAATTTAAATACGAATGTGTAAATGAATACATACTAAAATCATTACATGGGGACTGACATGTAAACACTACAGACCTATAGATATATATGTACACTCTGATATAATAATGATAATATTAAATGATAATATATATATATATGTAAATACCTTCGAAGCCATGAAAGCCGTAGAACAATATACTAAAGGAACCATGCAAACACAGTTTGCCACTCAGCTTTCGACACACATCTCTGTTGAAAGAAAAACTTTTTGCCCCGAGTCGGAATCGAACCGATGTTCCCCAGTTACAAGTCATGCGTGATAACCACTACACTACCGGAGCAACCACGCTGGCAACGCGGCCACTTTAGAAAGTGAGTAGTATCGCACGTCGGCCATTCCTCGGAACATTTTTTCTTTCGAGACTTTTGTGTGTTTCCTGGCTTCTAAATTCCCTGGACGGGAATTAGAAATATATATATATATGTAAATACCTTCGAAGCCATGAAAGCCGTAGAACAATATACTAAAGGAACCATGCAAACACAGTTTGCCACTCAGCTTTCGACACACATCTCTGTTGAAAGAAAAACTTTTTGCCCCGAGTCGGAATCGAACCGACGTTCCCCAGTTACTAGTCGGGCGTGATAACCACTACACTACCGGAGCAACCAAGCTGAGTGGCAAACTGTGATTGCATGGTTCCTTTAGTATATTGTTCTACGGCTTTCGTGGCTTCGAAGGTATTTACATATATATATATATATATATATATATATATATATATATATATATATATATATTATATATATATATTTCTAATTCCCGTCCAGGGAATTTAGAAGCCAGGAAACACACAAAAGTCTCGAAAGAAAAATGTTCCGAGGAATGGCCGACGTGCGATACTACTCACTTTCTAAAGTGGCCGCGTTGCCAGCATGGTTGCTCCGGTAGTGTAGTGGTTATCACGCCCGACTAGTAACTGGGGAACGTCGGTTCGATTCCAACTCAGGGCAAAAAGTTTTTCTTTCAACAGAGATGTGTGTCGAAAGCTGAGTGGCAAACTGTGTTTGCATGGTTCCTTTAGTATATTAAATGATAATAATTAAATAACAATATATAATTATAATAAGAACCTTCCCAGAATCCTTTGCAGCTGGAAAATCGTCAATCCCAAATAACTTGGTCAGTTTGAGGGCAGCAAGACCCCCACGTTGTCTAGAAATAAGTCTTACCATAAACTAATTATTGTACAAGACTAAGGGCGATGACGTCATTGGTCACGTGACTTTGCTCACAAGTGCGTTTTTGCTCACTGTGACGAAGTTATTTTGTTATTGAAAAAGCAGTCAACGTGGTTTGAAGCACAATGGTGTGAACCATTTCGGACTGCCCGGGTACCGAACAAAATATAAATATTAAGGGAGGTATATACAATTTTCAAAAAGTGGGAGTCTGGGTACAAGTGCTATCTCGCGTTGCATTAAACGCGAGGAAACAAAAATTTGGATATTGGTAGATATTTTTATGAAATATACATTTTTGTCATTTTTAATGCTGTGACATCATCGGTCACGTGACCAGAACGGACCGAAGTCTAATATTTTTCTCTAAAAGTTTACTAGAACCTTTCTGCGTAAATCGCACATCCTTCGTCTTTAATCATGCTCAAAGCACAGCTGGAAAATTTATGTGTTGTCAAATGCAGTCGCGGCGCGAATACAATCCCTTTCACAACGCTTTAGATACATCCAAAAAGCCGTCCATCAAGCCTTGATATAATTCTTCCCAGAGTGGCCAGTTAAAAATCTTTTCACAGTCTAACACATCTTCAGGTGACCTAGTCGAAGTGGTGGAACGAGAGAGTCGAACGAGGTATCGCACAGCGTTCATGTGCTCGTTAATCCACTGACTTGGTCTAAGGTTTTATGAGACAGGATGAACCAAATTTGTAAATCATTTCACCGTTTTGAATGTAGTTAAGCTTCGGACTAGAAATTTCCCATTACTTTGTAAACTTGACCGCAAATACCACTTTCACCACAGCTACAGCGCTGTCGCAAGCAAACCGTCGCTTCGTTTCAGAAGGTCGATTCACTTTCTGTGATTGGTTAAACAAAATGACGTGTGAATCGCGAGGTGTGGAGAATCTACGATTCGATGACAAACAAAGCGGGCAATGTCTTCCTTCGTAATTTGACCAAAGAAAAAAATTGCAAAACATTTAATTTTTGGTTTATCGTGAACTAAAAAAATTGTCAGAACAAGAGCGGTAGGCGTGTTTTCAGAGCATCTCTCTCTCTCTCTCTCTCAACTAACACTTGTGATTTCTGGTATGAATGAACTAATATGCAAAAACAAAAAAAGGTAAAAATAATAAAGAAAATTTGTCAACTATTTTCCCAAAGAAGTACAAGTACACTTGCCTCGATCCAAGCCCACTCTTAATAAATATCCACAAAAATATGAATACAATCTTCCGTCTGTACAACATTTAACCCCCAAATTTCGATACAACCAATTTTTTTTTTTTTACATTTATTAGTAAGCTCTGGCTTGCTGGCTCAGCAACAAATAACTTTCAAAACCATGAGAAGTTAAGTGAGAGGAACAATGTCTGCAAGGTCTAAATAATAAGTCAGTAGTGCATGAATGGGTGGGGCAGGGGTTCTGAACCTTCAACTGATTGTACTTTTTTCTTCTGGTTCTACCCCTTACGTAGCAGTATCTACTTATGTCTTAACTTTGTTGCAGAGTCTAACAAAATTGCAAATTCATCACAACTTATCATTGTTCTTACCACCTTGGGAATGCCACCTTGGGAATGCCACTTTTTTGGTAGCCGCTTCAGTACACGTCTATTATTTCTATTTCTGTATTGTAACCGTTTTCTCCATTTTTACTTTGCTTCAGTGTTGCCCCTGATGAAGGTTAGTCATGTCTCGCCGTAATATATGGCGTTAAAAGTTACCCTTTTCAACCATCATTTTGTTTCTTTGTCTTATATCTACCTTTTTATGGGATATATAATTATATATTGTTATTTCCGGTTTCACTTGTAATAATAATAATAATAATAATAATAACATTAACAATAACAAAAACAATAATAATAAGAATAAGACTAAATGCGAATAATAATAATAATCATCATCATCATCATCATCACTTTATTAAAGTCTCAAATCTACCAGCTGAGCACAGACACTATAACTGGGGACACTAAATCAAATCAAATAAAATGTTGGTTTTTGGGGAGAGGGGAAAACTGGAGTACCCAGAGAAAAACCCACTTCTGATGCCGGGCCTTGGAATCGAACCCAGGACAGCATTGGTTGCAAATCTGAAAACCCTCTTCTATTGTACGTTTAAGAGTAGTTTTCATTTGGGGGTTGAACTGCAATTGGTTTTGCATCAACTATGTCCTTTGGGCTGGCTAAATGAAGACCATCAGTTGAAAACTGCTCTATTGACTTACTTGCTGCTTCCCTCAGGTACTTCATAAACTTTGCGTAGACAGTATTTTCAAATGTCCTGCTGTTGGACCCTTCCTCACTGAATTCTGGTTTCAGAAGGTTTGTCACGTTCTTTACAGTCAAAGGTTGTGAAGGCCCAGGTCGTAACAGGTGGAGAAACATTGGAAGCTTGCATCCAATCTACAAAGGAAAGAGAAATGTACCAATAAATAATTATCTCTACTTCTAGTAAAAGTATGGCTCTAAATCATTCATGTCATTACACAATCAAAAAGGGAGTTTATAAAGAAAAAAAATAACAACAACAAATGCAGGCTATTAGTTTTAAGGATGCACAAGCCAAAGTTCACCCATCTCAACACAGCAGGCAAAAAGCAAAGTTTGGGACAAGGGCCTCCTTAGTAAGAACTACATGTATACTGGTACTCTTGTCAACACATTCAGTGGTTAACATAATTGACCCTTACTTGGTATATTCCAACCTCCTTGAATCCATTCTGAAGTGCTTTCAGACAAGGTTCCAATGGTGTAATTCTGCTAAAGATAGCCTGTAACATCTCCTCAGTCAAAAATGTGGGCAGTTTCCCATTCTGAATAATGCTAAGACCTAAACAAAGGAAAGGCAATAAATGATTATTATCACAGGAAAAAATCATGTAGCTTTTTGATTTACAGAGTTCAATTGGCTCATCAGCTGGATTTACAGCATACATAAGTACATGTATCAATAATATTAATTTTTTTTTACTTATATTGCACTTTTTCCATGGAAACAATCAGTAGCACATTAGAGTTAGCATAATAAATTCTTACAACTCATAAGTTGAGAATAAAACTACTGACTAATCTTAAGAACTAAAATGACATGTACTTATACTAAACAAAAAAAAACATGTACTTACCAAGAATTATTCCAATTGTTTTGTAATCATGCAGCATGAGCTCCCTAAGGCCCTTATCAAAGTAGTTGCTCTTTATTCCATTAAGTGCCAAAGAGAAGAACTCTTTTCGTGGGCCACCATAATCCTGAGCCTCCTAAACATGGGAACCACCACTATTAGTTTATATAAATTTAGTGAGAGAATAGTGACAGTCTGCATGTAGGTAGAAAAGGAATAATGTAATTTTGTGCAAATCAAGAATTCTTTTGAAACCATACATGCAAACAAATACGGTATGTGTAAATATTGGCAACCTCACACCTTAAAGAGACTTTTGCAACATGTAATTTATTGGCAGTTAAGAGGATTTTTTTTTACTAAAAATACACTACAAGTTTTAAAATTCTGTTTCTGCTGAGTTGACATATGATTAAACTCTCAGCCCTGCTACTGGCAATTTCTGCCATTCCAAACATGCCCAAACTTGCATAAAGTTTTG
>JAEMWC010000376.1:80000-82500 GCA_016490735.1 Pachyseris speciosa
TAAGATGGAAATTCGTCTCCTCAGCAAAAAAATGGATGATTCAGATAAAGAAAACATCCTAAACTGAATATAGCGATATTTTAATGAACACTGTAAAGTTATATAGTTGGGATTCCACATGTGTTTATGTGTGGTTTTGTATTTTTTTTCCAGATAATTATTGTACAAATTCCCAGTTTTATGATTGGACACACAACATTTGTTGAGACAAAAATTTAATATACATGTATTATTTATATTTATCAAAAAAATAAATGTACATACAGGCTGTAATCAAAAAGTCTGTGAGATAAGTTCATTGTAAAACATGTGGAGTATATTCGCAATGATAAACCCACGATCTGCCTTCAAAGAGGGATTCCTTGGCTAAAAACTAACGGATTTCCACTGTTTAAACTGTTGAGTGTTCCCTTGAACCCGTTCTTTCTATTTACAGTTTGAAATGCAAACTCAAAACTGGAGGAAAGGCAGCTGAACAGATTCCAAGTCAAGACACTGCTTTCGAACAGTCCAGCAAGCAAATCGTCACTTGTTTTGATTGCCTCCAATGGTACCCACCTTGCAAAAGGCTAAAAAAGAGTGCAGACGGCGGGAAGAGCGCAGTGAGACATTTGCATAATTCGTCCGAAAATCTGTATTCAAGTTATGGAAGAAAAGTCCTTTACAAATTTCAAGTGCAGCTGTAGGGCATTTGCCAACCTTTTAATGGGGTTGCTATTTTTTAAGCAAGTCTGATTCCAGGGTAAAATTTATTAAAATTTCCCCTCCCTATTGTCTAGTGTTCCATGTTATGTTAGCTTCCATGCGAACATAACATGGAACACCACACAACAGCTTTAAAGTGAAAATCAAATTGGTAGGAAATGTTTCATACTAATTTTATTTTCACACAAAACCTAATATAACCTTTTTGAAAGACTAGTTATCATCGTCATCATCATCATCATCATCATCATCATCATCATCATCATCATCACTGTGCAATTAATTCCAAAAGCTGTGAAGTTTTATTTGGCTTGCACATTTTTATTGTGTGATGGCCAATTCAATCAGGTAGGAGATCAAACCAAAACAGTCCTGGCATTACAACTTACATTACCTGACTGGCTCTTTCACATAGTACTAATTACATTTCCTCCCAGCAAACATTACCCATTACATGTGGAATAAAATCTTTTGTATCTGGCATTCTTCTTAAAATAGATTTGACTGACGTGAAACTTAATAATCCACATTTAAACCTCCCAATAATGACATTGTTGCTACTTCATGCAGCATTGTGGCTCAAAAAACTTAATAATTAAATGGGATTTTACTTAATTCACAAAGTAGAGGTTAGTGCAATAGTGATAATCACAAAAACTAATCATTCTTGTCTTGTAATTAATGATCGAAATTGAACTGAGTGGAGTGCAGTTTGGTCTGAAATCATACGCGTGATTTCAAAATCGAACGAGCACGCAGTGTGAGTACGATTTTAAATCACAAGTATGATTTCAGACCAAAATTGCACAACATGAAGTTTAATTACCACTTTATTACACCCATTTTGAATCACACAGTTTTTGTTGTCAATATTACTATTTTTTATCAATGAAATTTGATAACTTAGTATTGTTTCATTTTCATTTTGATGAGTTAAAGAAAGGATGTGATTTGGAGCAAAAAATGGTGCGATTTGTGAATAAATCACACTGTTGAGAACCAATCAGATTGCAAGGATCACCAATTATTTCAAAATGGGTGAAACAAATACATTTATTGTAGCTTTCGCACATGCATTAACCTGTATCTCACGCAAAGTAAGTATTGCAAATGTGGTCTCGCATTGCAAGGCCTCTCTGCGGGCCATTGTAAGGGTCAAATCCTTCTGGGTCATTGTCAAGTGGATCATCATCCATTGGCTCATTTAAGAGAACTGCAATAATAGGGCCGTTTATACGAGAGAAAATAAGCCGCGGCTTCCTCTCGCCACGGCTTACATAAGACGCGAACACTCCGTATAAATGATACAAAATCTACGTTCATGGCTTTCTCAAGCTGCGGCTTATCCTGGCCTAGGAGTTTTTACTCGTATAAATGGTTCCTTTCGCGTCTTATGTAAGCCGCGGCTTACTCTGGCCGCGGCTTATTTTCTCTCGTATAAACAGCCCTATTGTGCAGTACGGCACAAGCCCCGATCACGTGCACAGTGCTGACTCTTTCAGGTGTCATTCTGATTTCAGAATGGAGGACATGAAATCTTCTCTTCCACCGTCCAAAGGTTTGCTCCACAACCATTCTTGTCTTTGTGTGTGCTGTGTTGTAATGTTCCTGTGCAGCTGTTGAAGGGGAAGGATAAGGTGTCATCAGGTATGGGCTGCATGTATAGCCTGAGTCTCCTAACAGGATCCCATCATCTAAAGAATGGTGGTCTGCCTCCAGGTATGTGCACAGTGATGATGTGTTGAAGACAGGGCTATCATGTGTGCTACCAGGCCAGCGAGCATCAATATTTGTA
>JAEMWC010000376.1:87500-125000 GCA_016490735.1 Pachyseris speciosa
GCCAAAAGTGTGGTGTTCTAAGGAGATACAGGCTCTCATACAGTACATTGGTTTATACTGGGATGGTGCTGCATCAAATGAGTGGCCAAATACCAAAGATGAACAGTTTTGGGAATGCTGTGCAAATGCTATTGCAGAAGCAACTGATTTGCCTAAACGTTCAGGTAAGAGAGTACAGCGTGTGCCCGTTACTTTTAAATTATTACTTATATGGAAGAATGTAAAAGATGGTAGCCTACAGTTGAACCTTGCAAAAGCGACCATCACCCTCTACTCCTTGAATGAAAAAAGGAAAACCGTATAAACTGTATATGAAATTACCAGATGATTTCAAACACCTAACCCCATAGACACTTTGCCCAAATGGTGTTGGCATTGGCATAACAAAATTTATACCTCCTAAGCCTCGCATTTATGTTAACAACCCTTTCCTCATGTACATGACACTACATGTAATGATGCACAGTGTTATTATCCAAATTTTGGTGCCATTTATGCTAAGAGTCTGTAGTGTTGTTTCCAATGGGTGCAGTGTGCATATATAAAAGTGCTTTCTTTTTTGTCTTGATATGACTAGGATCTTCATGCCGTACACAAGTGACCAAACACCTGAAGAAAGCCTATCCCTCACTATGTGATGCAGAGGATGCCTATGGGGTGGACTACTTTGAGATGCCTCCTGTAACCAGCACTCTACAGACACCAAAGAACTCGAAACGGCAGGACCAGCCTCTCTCACCAATCTTTGGTCATTCTCCATCTATGAAATCACACCTTGAAGGAAATGTTTGTATTGGAGACATTGTATTAAAATTAGTACTGTTGTTCAAGACTGCAATGACAAAGCGAATGCAGTTGCAACTAATCACGTACCTGCTCAAGGTGTTTATTGAGAACACATACACATCCTCTCCGAAGATAAGCTTAAAGGATCAGGAATGTCCCCTTCTCCTGAAAATGTCAAAAGAACATATTTCATGAAATGAATGATTATCAATATATTGCTTCACTTAAACTAGGAGTGCTCAGTGTATAAATATGCACTGAGCTACAGTGTAATATATGATGAATTTTCTTGTATGAGGAAATGCAAACCACCAATGGAAAGGCACTCAAGGCATTTGTAATAAGCATAAGTCAACCCATACAAGACAACTGGAGAAATCTTATATGCAAATTCACTGGACAAAAAGTACATATTAAAATAAAAAAAAACATGACTTTACCTTCTTGAGAATCCAGTTGTGGTTCAGGTACACTTCTTGAAACATCAGATAGCAGGTCTCTTGGAGCTAAAGTGACCTGCAACACATGTGAAAGGGCAACATGAATTCATTATTTAGAAAGACCTTGATATGCACTTCAACAAGAAGTGCATGTGCTACCAAAAAATGTCAAGTTATCACAAATAAGTACTCAAAAATGTAACCTTAAAAACTTCAATACAACTGTATGTTCTCACCTGATGAGTTGGAAATGTGTTGTTCTTTTCCATGCTGACCATGTCAATATTTCCAACCACAAAATCTGCCACACAGTCAGTTTGAGAAAATCTAATTGTGTTAAGATCAGAGCACTTTATTTAAAATATTTTCACAAACAACAATCATTATATTTCAGACTTTTGGCCACATATATCTTTCCATGCACTGCACTCCAGCATATGAGTAAGTTTTAATGCCATGATTACAGCAAATAAGTCAAGAACAAGAAATTCTCAAAGAATTTGTAAGCGGCCTTTTTGACCATCCGAGCCAGATCAATACATTGGATATAGTTCCAGTCGATCGTAATTCAATGTTTTTTGAGGTTTGCATGATTGACAGACGATTCGTGACTACGAATGATAAAGACGTTTAAATTTCGATGTGCTATATACGGAATGTTTACTGGCTTAGTGGTTTAGTGCGTTCTCTTCGTACTGTAGCAGTGCGGCCCGTGGTTCATTTCCCCACGTTATCAATTTTTTTTTCTTTGATCTGTTTTTTTTTTCTATTCCTTTTCACTTGATTTTCTTTTTCCTTTTGTCATCGCTTAAATTGTAAGCTGGTTTTGCAATTTAACACGGAAAAATGGAAAACCGATTCTATGGATATTCACTACTCGAAATACCAACGCCAACTTCCGATTAAGCTTGACAAAACACTGGCACTTCGATTTAACAGTTTGAAAGAAAGCGAAGAATTTGGTATAAACCGGCGTCTTACATCCGTTGACCAGTTTCTCGAAGATAACCGATATCTCCAACAGTGAAAAGAAAAGCTACGTTCAAACAACCGGTATTGCACCATCACTAGTACTTAGTCCACCACTCGGTCAATACTTGTTTAGCATCAAAAACCGGGTCAAGAAACGCTCTAATAAATTCGTTTCCTATAAGAGGTACGTTGGAGGAATTCAATTCTGACTAAACATTTCTTTTAGAAAGGCTTTCGCGATTTCTTACTCTGACCCCTAAATAAATAATTTTGTGCAAGAGCCTTTGAATTTGCGTGAATTAGTCAACCGTGAACTAACACGAAACATCGCTTCGTATTCTATGGCCCCTTCTTTTTCTTAACAATAACGAACAGTTCAATCTTGAAATACACAATAGTTTGCTCTCTCTTGTGGTGTAAAAGTTAATCCTTAACAAGAAAATACAACGTGAGTACGATACTTTTCAAGTTCGGGTAAAGTTGTATACCAACCTGTATACCGGAAACGCATTTAAAGCCGTGGTTGTATGCTAAAATTGCTGCTCACTCGTAGAGAAATGGCAGTTTTATTTTACGGTCAACGCAAAAATGGTTTCGGAATTCGAATAGCACAAAGATATAAAAATTATTGTAAAGCGATAAGTATAAAGCGAGATACAAATTTTTATGCACCCAACAAATTTCACTGAAAAATTTAATGAGAACAGGCTGACTAAAAGTGGGACGGGGACGCGGGGACGTGGGACGCGGGGACGCCGGGACGCGGGGACGCGGGGACGCGGGGACGTGGGACGCGGGGACGTGGGACTCGGGGACGCGGGGACGTGGGGACGTGGGACTCGGGGACGTGGAGACGCGGGGACGTAGGACTCGGTGACGCCGGGGCGTGGGACTCGGGGACGTGAGGACGTGATAAACAAACAACACCCGAATTTTCCGCTGAATTTGCAATTTACAGTTCTCGGTGGTTAAGAGAAAGGTATTACATGATGGAGTTTGTCAGCAGACCAGTGGCCATCGTCCTTGGTCTACCGGATATGTATTGTTTGCTTGCCTATTTTACCGTGAGAGCCCTGGGAACACAATAGCTTCAGCGCAGGGGATCTTATACCTCGTGGGCAGCCATGGAGGACTTTCCTGGTAAGTAACTGTGTTTTCTTGTTAATCCTTTGACATCCGTGCCTTATGCTTGCTACTTTCGATACTGATGTTTACTTCAGGAAAACTGTTGTCCAAAAATGCATATTTCTTTGATTTTCATTCCTAGAATGTGCAGATAACTCTCGTAATGATCTCGAGCTGGAAAGTGAGTGAAAACCGGAGAAAAGTACATGTTAAGAATCGAAGAAAGGTACAAAAATTATATCCACACATTTTAGGAATGAAAATCAAAGAAATATGCATTTTTGGACAACACTTTTCCTGAAGTAAACATCAGTATCGAAAGTAGCAAGCATAAGGCACGGATGTCAAAGGATTAACAAGAAATAGAGATTACTTCATGGTTGGTGAGTGCGTACGATTTTTATTCACGAGTTGTGAAGAATCGAAAACGAACGAGTGAGCGCAGCGAACGAGTGAGTTTGCGATTCTTCACAACGAGTGAATAAAAATCGTACAAGCGAACCAACCATGAGGTAATTTGTTTATTATATATGTACTGAGATATTACAAAATAATATTAACAACTATCAATTGCGCGGTGAAATCAACACAAAGACCACAACGAGTTGCGAATGATTTTATTCGAGCAAACTGAACGTACAAAACTTCCTACAACATTAAAGTTATTCAATGACTCTGAAGAAAGTGGAACAAAGTCTACTTTTAAACGATTCTTTAACTTTTAATAACAATGAAAATTTTCAGCTTTAAATATCGCCGTTCAAAACCGTAACTAAGATATAAAATTTGAAAAAGTTGACTGTTTTGTAAATCTAATTATAGTAATGCATGCATTCTAATCAGAGTCAGAGTCCAGTACTTTTAGCCTTTTGTACCTCTCTGGAGAAGACTTTACCTCAACTTCTTGGATTGCCAACTTCGGGGATTGATTGAGGCTGTTAATAGAAATGCTGAATTGACCTCCATGAATAACAGCGCCCGTGAAAAGCGACATCGCTTGTTGGTGATGATCTGCCGCCGAGCGACCCGCCGAGCTAGCTGAAGGATCAGTGGAGTATTCTCCAACTTGAGATGAATTAGTTTTCTCTAAGCTATGCACATTCCCGGACATCAGTTCACTTAAAGTACGAGACATTTTTACTTGCTGTTTTTCAGAAACTACAGAATAATTTGTCACACTTTGAAGATTTTTATGTCCCGACAGTTGAATAATATCTGTCGCTGGGATGTCGTTGTTTGTTAAAGTTTGGATCATTGTTTTGCGACCGCTATGGTTCTTTACATTGGGCCCCAGCCCGGCTTTTTCTGCCATTTTTTTCATTAACGAATTCAGCTTGTTCACGCCAACGGCTGACTTTTTAAACCATGGTTTAGAAGAATCTTGTTTTTTACAGTTATTTACTGCTAGATAAAATGGCGCGTTGTTGTCGTTCATTTCCGACGGTCTTTTCTCCGCGTAGAATTTGTAAACAGTGACGGGATCTCTTTCACTTCCCTGAACCGAAAACATTTTCGGTTTTATTTGCCTGACATCTCTGGGATTTTCTCCGGTTCGAGTCTTAGTTTGTCTCTCAGTATACTCTAAAAATTCCTCGCCATTTGTAGTTTGGCGTAGTTGCACATCGCCCCAACACATGTCTCTGTGTTCCTTACAACCACGGAGACCGAAATAGACTGTGTTGTTGAACCAAACTGTATTCAGTAGAGCCTCAGGAGTTGACTTTCCTAACAATCCTTTGTCATACAGCAGTTTTATGTCGTCTTCTGTGAGGGGAACTGAAGCGTTTGGTTTATCGCCTTTGCCTTTCTTCTTGAGATCTCTTTGTTTTGATTTTAATGCCGTTCGTGCTTTTTCAAACTCGACGTCTCATAATGCTGTAGCCGTAATTCTTCTTCTTTAAATACCGTTCAAAACTGGCCATCATAGCACGCAAGGAAGTGGGTTCGTAATCTTCGTTGTTTTCTTTCTTTCTTACTGTTATGATAAATTCGCTGATGAATGAACTCAGTTCGTGTGGGGGAATTTCTTCTACAGGCCTTGACTCATCTTTTAGCCTCAAAAACTCCTTAAGCAAAGCAACATTCTGTTCAGTTTTCTTCCTGGTGTTTTCGTTTTCTTGTCCTTCAATAAATTCCTCTACTGAAGTTATATCTGCAAACCTTGAATTGCTCGAAGAAGACGCCATGGTTTTCCTTTTGCCTAGTGACGCCGTCAGTGAAAGGCGGGAAAATCGATACGATTTTTGTCACTAGTGAAAACTTTCGTCTGCGGGTTGTGATTGGTCATACGGTATTTTTCACTAGTGAGAAAAATCGTACAACCAATCAGATTGCGTGTACTCTGCAACGCATCATTTTTATTTGACATATTCATTTTTACAGTAAATCTCAGTACATATATAATAAAACACAGTTACTTACCAGGAAAGTCCTGTACGGGTCCTCAAATTATCCCAGGACCGCAAATGATCCCGGACCGCAAATGATCCCGGACCGCAAATGATCCCCGTATTGCACCATGTTGGACCGCAAATGATCCCGAACAAAAAGTGAGGAATGGCATGGAAGGTGAAATGGTATGGATAGGGAATTGGCATGAATTGCGATTATTTTAATCAAAGCCTTAAATCATGGCTCACAACTATCATCATCTGATTAATTTTAAAAAGGTAAACGTGGCCACACAATTTGTGCAACTGATGTGAAGCAGTCAATCAGTGTTATCACACCAGGATCCAAACCTATCTCATTTTTCCTTCCGTCTTTAGAGATCTTTGTGTTTGTTATTATCTTTAGTAACTCCAAGAACGTTCACAAATGATACCAATTAAATAAGAACAGGACAGTTTAGCCATATTTTCCGAACGCGTGGGAATCACAGCTCACACGACGGTGACAAGTTTCGGATGATCTTTGACCCCTGCTCCGATTTCAACCACATCACCGCGTTTCTCGCCTACCTCAGGCCAGTCGGCTGATCCCATGGATGTGAGAAAGAAACACTTCTAGTATTCTGGGTACAATTTTAAATGAGAGTGCTCAGTGAACAAAAGACTTTTATTTCAAAAGATAACGAAATCAACTGCGGAATTTTTCAGTTATTTCTTTACGGGTATGTGTGTATTTTAATTCTCCGTTGTATTTGTGATTATACAATTGAATTATACTAGCCTGGGACCAGGCTCCGCAGTGGGGTTAAGGAGCGAAAAGAAGGAACGTGGCCAAAAAAAAATCGGCGAGCAAAGCGAGCCGACCCGGGGACTGGCGGCTCGCTTCGCTAGCCTGTTTCCACGCTCGATTTTCACTGAAATCGGGCACACGCACCGAAGCGTTGATCATATACCCCACAGAAATAAAATCTGATTAAGCATGTTCTCGAACGTCCTGGGATGTACAATACAATAAACAGAAGACATGAAACGAAACTCGCAGTCCACGATCACAACAAGTGTCGTTACAAAATCAATTACTGTACTATGCAGCCGGCGTCCTGAAATCAACAAACAGACAGAACGTCACGCAAGATCACAGATTTCCCACTAAAAACGAAAACAAAAAACAAAAAACAAAAAAAGAACTACGGAATAATTCTCATAAAATGATAAAACGTGTTTCTTGTGTGTCATTTTTATATCAATCCATGCCATTCCTTATTTTTTGCTCGGGATCATTTGCGGTCCAATATGGGGATCATTTGCGGTCCGGGATCATTTGCGGTCCTGGGATCATTTGCGGACCCGTACAGTCCTCCATGGCTGCCCACGAGGTATAAGATCCCCTGCGCTGAAGCTATTGTGTTCCCAGGGCTCTCACGGTAAAATAGGCAAGCAAACATATCGGGCAGACCAAGGACGATGGCTACTGGTCTGCTGACAAACTCCATCATGTAATACCTTTCTCTTAACCACCGAGAACTGTAAATTGCAAATTCAGCGGAAAATTCGGGTGTTGTTTGTTTATCACGTCCTCGCGTCCCCGAGTCCCACGCCCCGGCGTCACCGAGTCCTACGTCCCCGAGTCCCACGTCCCCACGTCTCCACGTCCCCGCGTCTCCACGTCCCCGAGTCCCCGCGTCCCCGCGTCCCACGTCCCCGCGTCCCCGCGTCCCGGCGTCCCCGAGTCCCACGTCCCCGCGTCCCCGCGTCCCGCGTCCCCGCGTCCCACTTTTAGTCACAGCCGAGATGTTTGAGGTTCACACGTCCAAAAATAACTCGTTTTGAATATTTAATAAGCTGTTTGCGGTTTAGCTACGCATGAAAGTATAAAAGTTAGCTATTCGTAACGAATTGTTACACCTGAAGAATATAACGGGTAAAAAAATGTTATCTATCTGTCTAACGTGTATTCGGCGTTGAACAAATTAATTTTGAAGATCTTTAATATTCTTTGCGTGTTTTGTGCGGTTTGGTTTATCAAGCTATAACTTAATTTTTCTTGCGATTCAGTCAAACTGATATGTTGCTGAAAACCGATCAAAAGAAACGCTTTCAATTAAATTCCTTTGCTATGAAATGTATATTGAAGTAATTCAATTCCGGCTAAACATTTCTTTTGCAAAGGCTTTAACGATTCGTGACTTTGGTGACCACTCACGTTAATTATTACAAAATTCTCTAGTGAAGGTAACTGGTGAGCACGTGGCGCAATCGGAAAAGGTGCAGACTATGGGCGATGAGATCTGAGGGTCGCGCGTTCCAAGTCCTGTTACCGGAGAGTGAACAGTTTATTTATTTACTTGTCTTTCTTCCTCTGAACACAGGTTTCTTCCTCTGAACACAGGTGAGTTTTTTAAAAATTCTCAAACATATCACCAATATAACCAAGGTTATTGCTTCTGTAAAGTTATACAAAAAAGCAATTGTCAGAAAGACCCCACCTGACTGATGGGAGGATTTCAAGGCACTTCCCACTCCCAGTCAAAATAGTATACTGGAATATACTAGTAACAAGTAACCACCCCTCCTAAGGTGTCCCTATTTTCCAAAATTGGTGATCAATTATTAAGTAAAGGATACTCTCCACAAGCAATAGAAAATTGTGCCTCGTCCTCTCCTGGTTCCCATACTGTCAATGGCCTTACACATTTGCTATCAAGATCATAAATGGTCTGGTGCTTGAATACTGCACAAGCCTGTTTGAATCCCTTGCAGTAGTCTGAAGGGGCATTCCGGTGATTACCTATCTCATTTAGGAAGTCTTTCCTTGTCACCACCTGACTTGCTCTGTGAATTCCAATTCCTTTGATGTTAGGAAGAAAATCACAGCCTGCAACTATACACATGTGCTGGAATTGGCATGCAAAATGTAGGCCAAATCTGCAAGGTCTGCCTCTCCAGAGAGTTTGAGCTTAAACAATACCTGGATGAATGAATGAATGAATGAATGCATGAATTCTGTAACGAACGAAAATATTATTATTATTATTATTATTACTATTATTATTATTATTATCAGTTATTATCATCATCATGAACACTGTCATCATCATGAACATTGTCATCATAATTATTATAATTATCATAACCATTGTCATTATAAAAATCCAAATGTAATGGCACAACAGCGTTACGTACTTTCTCTGTACTTAGCTTAATGCTACAATTTTTGCTAGCTAACTGGTACCTTTTCGCAGCCATAAGCTAATAAGTCAGAATCCTCAGTTAGCACAACATCCACATGCCCACTTGTCGACAAATATGCCAGTTCACCATCTGCCTCAAAAGGACAGGGGCACCCAACGAGCCAAATGAACCAAAAGCTGTAGAAAGGCATTTTTTTAGTACCTTATGGTGTTTGAAGTCTGTTTCAAGTGATGTTTTCATAAGCTAGAAGACGTTCATCTGTTCGGATTCCCTAGCTGAAAGTTTAATTGTCCGAAAATTTTTAGGGAACAAAATCTTCCTTTGAGAAAATGCAAGCTGAAATGAACTTTCTACGAACTTTCTAGGGAACTATTTTCTTTCCGAAAATGCTAGCTGACGTTTATGACTGCCAAAAACAGCAATTACGACCTTTCCGAAAACCTCAGGGACTATGATTTCCCAATTGCGAATCTTTTAGGCCACGGTTTAGTTACGAAAATCCGATTGCGCTCTTTAATCGACGCCGAAAGCCCGAGGCGAACTACCCTCCACCGAACAGATATCGACCGAAACTTGTCGTTGGGTGCCCCTGAAAGGAGCCACAATATACTGGATGTCCTTCTCGATACAAATCTGTAACGAACGAAAATATGCAGCTTATATCCGGCTCCGCTTAATTGTTTCTTTGTTCCAATTTTTTTGTCACCTCTATCAATCCAGCGATGTGTTCGTAAACAACACTGACGGCTTGACTTTTCTTGCACCAGGAATCCTGTATTTTACCCATGTTTTCAAGGGCTTCACTCTCCTGTAACCGTTTATCTCGAAGCCTTAAAAACAAATTTTTTTTTTCGTCAAGGGATCATGCGAATGAATGGATAAAAAGTTTCTACATAGCACATTAATTTCACACATTCGTCGTGTCATTTCACCGCACTCTAAGCCAGGAATTACAAACAAATAAAAGAAGCAAACCTCCATAGCGTAAAATTTCTTTAAACTGACCTTCGCCTTTCGTGTCGTTCAACCGATTTAGCCGGCAAAGGCAACCCATCAAACACCAGATTTGGAACCACTCCATTACGAAGGAGGACTTCAACATATACTCTGCAAATTTCTAAATAACTGAGAAATATTCATCGGTGTTAGCGTCACTGTAAGCTCACTTGGATAATGCAAGTGTACGACCGAAAGTGCAAAATACCAAGGACTTGAATTCGTATATAAGCTTAAAACATTCGTTCCTCACCTCTCGAAGCTTCCCGTACCGACAGCGCTTTGTGAAGCCAACATGATGCATCCACGGCTATTATTTTGCCTTCAAAATCCTTGATGTTCACGCTTTTCAGCTGATTTTTAAGAAACGGTAATTAACAGTTTATGCCCATTGAAGAGTAAACTTGGTTACGGGCGATTCGACTTCAGCCAAAACGGAATGCGTTTTGCAGACAAAACAGTCTGTGAAGAGATGTTAACTCCACGGAGTCTTATGCGAAATGAGCTTAGTTTGCATATTGACCTATAACGCATTGCGATCGTAGCGTCCACACCACCTGACACCGCATATAAAGAAAAAAGCACCCTCTATAATACAACATGCACCTCATATAATGAAAAAGCCGCCACATATAACGGACTAGGTACCGAATATAATGAATAAGTCACCGCGTATAATGATTTAACCACCGCATATAATGAAAAACCACCATAAATAATGAAAATAAATATCATAAGGCAGGTATGGCGTTCCATACCTCATTAACAGATTAACACCCCACCCAAGTAAAAGTGAGGCCATGCTAATCTCTTGAAGAAATCCCCCAATTAATATCCCCCCGATCTTCATCGGAAACTCTACAATTGAATGGGTATCGAAATCGCGATTATTGGGAATGACTGTCGATGAGAAACTGACCTGGACTCCGCATATGCTGGAACTCAAAAAATCATTTGCTAAAAAACTAGGATTACTTAAGAAGTCGAGATTCAGTTTCCCTAGGAACGTTCATCAGGATCTCTATTTTAAGGTCATTTTGCCTTCAGTGACCTATGGTCTTATACTATGGGGATCTTGCTGCAATTCCGACTTATTTCAGTACCTGAAAAGACTTCACTGCAGGGCTGCGAGACTTATCTTTAATTTGCCGAAAGACATGGCATCTGCTGATGTCCTACAACGGGCCCAATGGCAGACTCTGTCTATTTATCAGGGGCACCCAACGACACGTTTCGGTAGATATCTGTTCGGTGGAGAGTAGTTCGCCTTAGGCTTTCGGTGTCGATTAAAGAGTGCATTCGGTGTTTCGTTAGTAAAACGTGGCCTAAAAGATTCGTAATGTGGAAATCATAGCCCCTGAGGTTTTCGGAAAGGTCGTTATTGCTGTTTTAGGTTTTTTGTTTATTAAAGTCTACGAGTCCTCTGCTTCTACGTTCGTTATCGGGTGATCAGTTTAAGGATGTAAGTGATCAAGGCTTTCGTTCATAGACTCAGCTTAGTTGTAATCGCTAAATTACTGCGAATATTGTTTGGAGTCAATTTAGGTGATCACAGGCAAATTTCCTTCAAGTTTGTAACTAAAAGTTAAGTAGATTTTATGATTGCTGTGCGATTGAAGGAAGTTTTGCGAGGACAAGAATGTCCTTTAGTGATTTTACCTTCTTGTATGATATGCAATCGGTGGCTGGTTAAAGATATGTTTTAATGTAGGTGAACTTAACTTCAATCAGGATTTTCTTTAAAACGAGTGTTGGAGGGTAGCCTCTTTTACAGAAACTTTGTTTGAAGTCTCGTTGTTGTTTTCAAAGATCTCTTTGACTGAGTAAGTTCCTAAGAGACGTAGTGTTTTGAAATGGCAATCATCTCCTTGTCGGAAACTGTCTTCGCCATGGTAGAGTTCTGAAAAGAACTGTGTTTCAGCTTTGAGATGCAAGACCGGTTTCGGAACCAAAAGATTGGATCCTTCGTCAGTTGCTTTTAAGCTTTTTTTTGAAGAGCTCAGAAGGAGAGCTAGTTTCGAGTGCTGAAGGTAGAATCACGCCTCTTTATATAGCGGACTTCAACCGTAGAATGTTTTGTGATTGGTTAGTTAATCAAGCTTTCCACGATAGGTTACCTGTCACATAAATCGATCTGATTTCTAAGAAACGGGCCACAAATTATTCAACCCGGACTTGCGCTTCTTTAATTGTTCCACGCTTCAACACGCGTTACATGAAAGACTCTGTCGCGTTTAGAGGCTCAGTCCTGTGGAATGCAGTGACCAACAATTGCAGTGCCCTGACAAAAACATTCCGTATCGTGACCTCAGGCTAAAGCTTAAATCGCTAGTTAATTTTAATGAATTCAGCTTCAAGATAACTTCTGTATCCACTTGTAATTTTAGAAAAGATGACTTTGTATATACTTAAATTTATGTTCACAATTTCATATTTGTTAGCACCGATGATTTAAGTTCAAACGTTCTTTCTGTATATACCCCTAGTTTTTAGTTTTTTAGTTTACTTAGTGATTAGTTAATTGCAAACGACCCCACAAGATCATGTAGCTTTAACACTCATCGTTTTAAAATATCTACAAAGCAAGTTCAAATAGGGTGTGAACAGCCAAAAATCACCCACAAACAAACAAATACACACAGGATAAAACGTAAAAATGTGCTTGCAATTATTGTTTAATTTTGGGGCTCCCGATTTAACGTGGCAAACATTGGAAAACGGGCCTTGTGAAGGATTTCTTGTTACCGTCTGCCATGTAACTAATTGCATTTGGTACAATAACGCGACCTTCAGAGGCGGTTTCCATTGACGAGCAAAGCTATAGAATGACGTTTCATATTGCAATGGAACGTAATATAGTTTGTACCGAACTGTACCATATTATGGCATCTATTGTTACAATTTCTCTCAAAATTAAAGAAACATGAAACAAAGTCACAATTCACAGTTAATTTAACATCCGAATCCCATTTGACGGCGGATAATTAAAATCAAAAATCACGGCTCACGGTGATTACCAAAATCACGTTTCACGAGGAAAAAACCGGCCATTTCACATTTCACGGGTAATAAAAGAGGCAATTCACCGCTCACGAAAATACTCTTTACCATTCTCTAGTTTGACTTGAAATGAAACGACCATAGAACGAAACGATCGTGAAGCGGTCCCATGTAAGTCCCATTCATCAGTCTGAGTCCAGTCCGCACTCGCTTCGATACTTTACTTTCTTTAACGCGGGGACTGGAGCGAACTTCGAAAATTTCGAAATACAGTAGCCCTCGTTAGAGAGCAAGGGGAAATGGCTTTGCTACGAACGACACATTTGCAGAATTGCTTTCACCGGCTGACCGGAGGTGGGTAAGAAATCTGCGGCTTCAGTGTCCGTTCATCGCTATCGAGAAAACATGAAGCTTAATTTGTATGTAGCCTTTTGGCTTTATACAGCTTTATAGGAAGACTGAAGTAAATGAAGAGACAATTCAAGTCTGAAAAGTACATAATTACGTTACTTAATTATTATAGATATTACGCAAATAGGGTACTTGCACCTACGAAAAATTCACCATTTTGCGCGATAGGACTCTGGCCTAGCCTGTAACCTGTGTTTTGGCCTGGTGGCAAATTTTGGTACCCATATGTTGGTATAGACCTTTTTAGCCTGTAGATTTTGTTTTCCCAATGTAGACCATGTGATCTTCCCAAGGGGGTTTGACTTTTGTCTTTTCATAAATTATGCGTACATATGCACGTGAATGATGCAAAATTTCTAAGAAACAGTTCTCTAGGGTAACATCACATGGTCTACATTGGGAAAACAAAATCTACAAGCTAAAAAGGTCTATTGCAAGACCTCACGAGGTCATCATGGGGGGCGTGTTTGAAACACAAAATATGATGAAATGACGAAATGATACTTTCTTCTTCTTTTCATTTAATTCGGTGGAAAATTTTTTTGAAATACCCTGCCAATAACGTGAGGACAAAGTTCAAATATAAGCAAAACAAGGGAAACATGGACGGGAACATAATTACTACCAAAACATTTATAGATCCTTTGAACTCACATTACAGTTCCTTTGTTTCTGCAACATGTGGCTAGACTGGGAAAGATTTGCATCTGCAATGTTACATTGTCTGTCCTAGTTTAACCTGAGGTGCTTATGCACAAGTGTTACGGTACCTCTGTGTCTGTCTGCACTTGTACCTGTTACATTGTCGAACGTGCTAGCTCCCTGTTGTGCGTTCTTCCATCAACATATGATTGCCAGTTTCTCACATATCTATCATAAAGTGGTTTCGGCGGAACACAGTGAAGATGTGCAGAGAAATTAAAATTTACTTTATTTTCGGTGTGTAAATCTCCTCCAACAATTATCTCGAACGGTTCTAAGGAGGACAGACCAAATGATACTCTCTTTTAAAAGGGAAGGTGCAGTGCTTTGTCAGAAAAATCTTCAGACTCGCCATCGCTGGAACTAGTCTATACCATGGACTCGCTTTCACTGTTTTTATCTGCAGCACCAAATTCTAATGAGAAATTTCTCCGTGAAGTAAGTGTGCTTTCTCGTTCCTCCATGCTTGTACCGCTTTCTTTTTTCGAAGCGGGACTCTTGACGTTTGCGTCCACTGGTTCAACTTTGCAAAAAGTTGTAACTTTGTTTTCACTGCATCTTTTACTGGAAGGAGCACAACTATGCACGGAGTTTCTCAGCATATGATTTGATTTTGACATTTCCAATTGTATGGCCACCAATCAGATGAGAGATGGAACCACGTGTTAAGTACACAAAAGATATAGCATCAAAGTATTCACATCTTTTAATTGGGTTTGCACTGTAAATTCAGAGATCCAAAGTATTCCACGGTAGTACCTGCAAAAGAGCCTTCAACAATCATGGTGAGCACTCTTAGAGCATTGCCATATTTCGCCATTTAGCCATTTTGTCATTTTGTCATTTCGTCATTTTGGGTGCCTTGTTTTCTCTATGGATTCCCCTCACCCATCATTTCTTAAATAGATCTGCTCTGTTGCTTTAGTTATTAAAGGCTTCATTTTTGGGGGGTTTCATTGCATGTCCATGGTGTATATGCATAAGGTCACTATAAGGGTGCATTCCTTTTGGATGATGTAGAACAGGGTGAATGATACGAGATCACTTGAATCATGCTGCGTCAAAGGAACCAAGGAATCCACTCTGGGCTAGCTTGAAACTTCCTCTGTTCCTTTGATGCACCATGATCCGAGTGACCTTGGATCATTGATCCTGATGCGGATCATCCCAAGCGATGCACCTTTAATTGTGGCCCATCAGTCAACTTATCTAGAACTAGGAACGCAAGGTAATTTTAAGGCTTGTAAATGACTTGTGTTTATTTTATCTAGCAATTCATGCATTATGCTGACATATAATTGTCTCAAACAGCTCAAATGAGGCCTCTAATTATACCAGTCAAAGTGGAGAAATTCGTCTGTAAGCTTGTTATATGTGTCAAATTTGTTAAGTATTTTGAAGAAGCAGTTTTTTCAAGATTAGGTATGTTGAATACTCTACTAAAAACTCCTTGCCAGTGAATTATGCCCATGTAGTATAATGAAAGCTGATGCCAAAAGCTTACTGGCGTCAATATTTTATATTACTTCAGTGTTTCTTGAGCAGCAGGCAGTAGTGAGCTTCTCTTCAGGATCTGGTCAAGAGTATGACAGGCCACTGGTGAAAACTTCAATTCCTGGTCCACGCTCCAAGGTACAGTGATCATGACATGCTGCAAAAACACCTCCAATAGCATGCAGCAATGCCACACAAGATCTTTGTCTTCTTGAATCCACTGCTTGCTGTTTATACTTAATTTTCTCATTCTATCATACTACTTTTGTGTTATTAGGACCCAAGGGAGCATTTCTGCTTTGACCCACTTTGAAGAACTGAAGACTTCCCTTGTTTCTCATGAGATAAAGCTTGATAGGCAGCACTGAACTGCCTTGTTTTCATAATCATTAAACAGTTGCAAATTTACAGTAACTGGATATTCTTGAAGACTTTAACAATACGCATTAGAGAGTATGAGAATTACTGGATAATGACACCTTTCTGTACATTTTCTTTCAGCAAAGAACAGAGTAGAAATACTTTGAAAAATCTGACCTGGCATCAGGCCTTGGTGTATGGTTTCTATTGAAAATCACTAGATCATACTTGCCTGTCTAAACCTCAGGCCAGGTTTTATATGTATGTGTGTAGTTTAAATGTATTTTCCACAGTCAAACATGGACTGTTGATTAGTTAGAGCTCATTCGAGATTACTTTCAGTGAATCTGGCTATAACTGATCAGGTCCAACTTTATTTCAAATATATCAAATTGTAATTAAAGATATAAAATTGATTAATTTGTTTTATTGCAGGAACTGCTTGATGAATTATCCCAGATTCAGGCAAGCTGCAGTGACATATTAGTGACCCACTGCTCACATTTCATTCTTGTAAAACATGCAAGATAGGAATAGTTACATACCTCACTTGATTTATCTTTCTTTTTCCAGTCAGAATTGTCACTTAAGACTGTAACCTGTAACAGTTCTTTTATTTAAATTTATTCATAAAGCTGATGTGACCAAGATTCTTGACACCAGTCTCTGTAAAAGCTGTACTCTATGTTCCACATAGCCCTCTGCCACTCAACTCCACCTATAAAGTAAATTTAACAGCAAATTATATGTAAATATCTTTATCTTTAAATTTAAGTTCCAGGTTCTTAATTCTTGTATCTTGTAACTTAAGATGTATTTTATGGTTTAGGAAATTTGTTATTTTGTAGGTGTCCATGATTAGTAGAGGGGAATTTCCCCTCTGCTACTTATTACCAACACATTAATAAGGTTTCATCATTCTTTGTCATCACCATTGTTGAGTACCCTTGACTGCATGCACCTTGATGTGACATGTGCTATTGACTGTTGGGTTCACATCGTCACAAAGGAACAAACTTGAGTTACACACCCACATCATCAATTTATATGTAATTGATGCCACGGGTGTGAAGCTCAAAGGCCAGCCAAATGCAAGAAAGCAACACTAAAGTTAATTCTGGTGCCTTCAACTTTCAACAGAA
Source organism: Pachyseris speciosa (assembly GCA_016490735.1). NCBI lineage: Eukaryota > Metazoa > Cnidaria > Anthozoa > Scleractinia > Pachyseridae > Pachyseris > Pachyseris speciosa. The sequence continues at coordinate 104,511 of JAEMWC010000376.1, forward strand.
TACAATCTTCCTGAACCGGGAATTTGCCAAAGAAATTTCTGCAACTTTTTATTGAATAGTAATAACATTACATTTGTTCCTAAAAGTAATGATTTGTTGCATTTGGAATGAAAATCCACAGCTGACCAAGGGCATGACTTACTGTGCTGATTATGAGAAAAGTAAAGGAAACTACATTGTTGATGCAGATGGCAATATTTTATTAGATGTTTTCCAACAGATTGCATCAATACCTTTAGGTTTGTTCAAAAATGCTTGTCATTATTATAAGAGTGAAGTTGTTTTGTATTTTACACCTTTTGCTTGGGTAAAAATTGCCATTCAGTTAAGACTAATAGTCAAGTTGATCCAGCACTCACAGCTGAAACATTGTTTCTTTGATTTGCTTCTGCAGTGTTTTGGCATGTGAGCACTAAGATTTACAAAACCTAAAGAGAAATTCAATCAGTGAACACTAACTGCACAGCATTTCATGCCAATCAAGGCTGGTGTTACAACATCTTTGTAAAAGAGGAAATACTTGTAGTTGTAGTCCATTGGCAGGGCAGAAAAACTTCTACATGGGTCAGACAAGTACAATGCTTACTAGCAATTTTTTTTATAACATCTCTTGAGACTACTGCTGACTTTTTCCACATGAGACTTGTTTAACTGATATTTTAGCACTAAATACTGGGAGCCATGCAAGTTTCCATCTGATTAGAAAGGCACCACAATGGTAGTGATTGATACGTACACTGGAATTACAAATACAACAAAATTTCACACTGACTTATCATTAGTACAAAAATTATCACTGGACCTTAACTAGTGAGGCTGTTGAGAGATTTCTAAAAGTAGTTTTTAACATTTTCTTTATAGGTTATAATCATCCTGCATTAGTAAAGGTTATGCAAGATCCAAAGAATGTGGTAAGTGAATAAAGATGATGCAATTTGTAGTTAATATATTTACATGTAGTGATAATGTGATAATGTGAGTGCTACAAGGTCATGTTCCCTGCTATCAGAGGCCTCTTTTCCTTGTATTCAGCGTGCTGGAGAAAAGAGATGTCTGCCATGGGTCGAAACAGTCTTTGATTAAGCCACCGTCTGAGTTCATGGACGGAGGTTTTAAAGCGCATGCTCCATGTATTGTTTGTCATTTAATGATGTGCTAAAACCATCACGTGATGGATTGGTCACTAAGAGACCGCAACACATGCTCAACACAGACCGTTTCGACCCATGGCAAAGGTCTCTTTTCTCCAGCACGCTGAATACAAGGAAAAGAGGCCTCTGCTAGCAGGGAAAGGTCAATGTAACGTAACACTAAATGGGTGCATCAAAAAGAGATTATTATTATATTATTTTTTTTTGGGGGTGGGGGGTGGGTGGGGGGGGGAGGGCTTGAAGTCAGATAAGGTCTATAGTCCCTGCTAAGATCCTTTTTTGTTATATGGAATTATCCCAGGCAAAAATACAACATCAACAACAACAACAACAACTTTTATTTATACACGGTGAGATTAAAGCTACATGTATAACAGCTTTCATGGGCTGTGTAAAAATGTTAATTAAATAATAAAGACAATGTAAAATACTGGGAATGAAACATGTCATACATTGTACCAGCCATGAGTTTATCTACTTTTGTGCTATCAATCATTTCACTTATTTAGTATTTACCCATCCTTGAATTGCAGTCATCCTTTATCAACCGTGCAGCCTTAGGTCTCTTTCCACCTGTCTCATTTATTCAAGACTTAAAAGATGCATTGTTGAGTGTAAGTTTTTAGCTCATTTCATTGTTTTTGTACAGTCTTAGTCAATAAATGGAACACCTTGATCAATGAGTGGCATACCTGATCTTGATTTGCTTGCTAAGTTTGCTGCATGACTGCTCATTCACTGGTTACCGAGTTCTATTAATTCTAAACTGTTGTCAGTATGCCTTAGGTAGAAGCGTATTTGAAATTACTCTAACAAACCCATGCATTAAGTGCTTTTACGTACTACTTTTACATGTACTACTGGTAAAATGCATGTACCTGGTACCAGTACATGGTTTTTTTAATGCAGGCTAACATTTTGAATAATAAAGCAGCTTCTATGGTTCTATGTCAATTAACTGGATGTTTTTTGTTTAGTGTCATGCACAGTTTTTGCAATAAAGTTTTTTTTTGGCCACAAAAATCTGTCCAAGGCATATTTTCTGACTTTTTCCTCCGATCAGAAGTTCATTGTTGCAAGTTTGAGGAGACTTGTTACTACTGTATGAGTATGGCCTTGATTTGAAAAGACAAAGGTTCAGTTACACTTAAAATGAACCTTATTGTCTTATATGAGCTAGATTGTGAGACTTAAAATACTGATCTTGAGCTTTCCCCAAAAAGGTGGCTCCGCCAGGATTGTCTGAAGTCACAACAATGGCTTGTGGTACATGCTCAGTGGAGAATGCCTTTAAATTGGCTTTCATGCATTACAAGGTATGCACTGTCTTTTTATGTATTTTTGTGTTATACCAGTCAGTTTTGTTTTGAGTGGCACGATGCAATGTATGTATTCTAGTAAAATCATAGGCTTCTTCGAGCCAACTCATTCATGCATATAGCTCAAAACAGCAAAATCTCGCCATAACAAAAGCTGTTACCCCGACAGAAACACAAGCGCAATTTAGAAACAATGTGGTAAGACTTTTAAGCTTGTAAAGCCTTTCATTAGCTTGAATGCACAACAGAAATGAAACTGACAACTGAATTATCAACAATGCTGTCTTGTGGCCCCACTGCTTGACAAGTATAAAGATTATCATCAGAATATGTCATAAAATCAAGAAATATTTGTGTTGTGGAACACAGAACAAAGTCAATCAAATGTCGGCTTCATTCAAGAATCATGAATATAGTGGCCCAACAACTTTTTCCCAAGCTTTTGAAGGAAAAAATTAACATGCTCTAGTAAAACATGAGCTTAAATGCTTTTTGTGACATGATATCCTGAACAATAATTTTTATCTTGCCTCACAGTCTGGCAGGGTCAATATTGCTTACAAATGAGAACCAAGACCTTGTTTACACTTTCACATTTTTTTCTAGTTGCAAGCCTTTAACCTTACCAAATCAACACTAAATACCAGCCAGAAAAAAAATGGGTCAGTTGAGTTAGATTAGAAAACGACAAGAACTGAAATCTTGGGATTTTCGTGAGTTCACGGTGGTGGCTGGCAGTTTTCAGTGCAAATAATAAACAGTATAAAATAACAGTCAAACCTACAGGACCTACACAATATTATATGGCATGAATTCATTAGCCAAGTAAGAGAATACTGTGTGAAAGATTTGTGAGTGGGAAAAGTCCAAAAATGACAGCTCATTCTTTCAGAAGTTCTTCAAACTGCCTTAAAACAAAGATATTTTACCCACCAAATGGCAAAGAAAATCATTTACTCGGCGATTGTTCGCATTTTGTGATGTCACTTCCGTTTCTGTCTATGCAGATTTTTGTTCACGCCAAAATTCCCTCTTCACAACAACTCATTCCATGTGCATGCTCGCATAAATGAGTTATAAAGTTATTAGATGAGGAATAATTGCTGTGATTTAACATTTTCTGTAGAGTAATACTATACTTAATGCATGACGTACTCAGCAGCTTCTGGAATTAACATGATTCTGCAATTCTCCGCCCGTCTCTCTTCCACTTCAATGACCTTCAGTACTGCATGTTTATGTTGATCATGTACTGTAGAGCTCCAACCTGTAAGTACGTAGCAGTAATTTGGGGCACAAGGTGGCCTCAACTAAAAGCCTGGTGGTTTCTAGAGGTCACCTTGCCACATATTGTAACTTTTATTAACTGTTGATATATTAGAAAAAAACGGCTTGCCAAGTAAAATGATGATGATGATGATGAAGTGTAGAGTAAAAAAAAAAACTTTAATTACACAGGGTAGCCCATTCAGCTCTAAGGCTTGTCTCCATAGGGGCCCTATTGAATTCCTGGAAGTTATTCTGGAAATAGGTGGCGATTACAACCTTGTACTTGATCTTGAAAAAGACAAGAGAGGCGGCCTTGCCAAAACACACCAAAATAGTGTTAAGATTATTCAAGAATTTTCCGAGAAACTTGATTTGGTAGATGTCTGGCGGATACTCCATCCGGAAAATAGCAGATATACATGGAGACAGCGCCATCCAAAAGTTCACTGTAGGCTTGACTTTTTCTTAATCAACCAAAGTGCTCTTAATATCACATCCTCCGCAGATATTATTCCAGGGTATAAAACAGATCACTCAATGATTATATTAAATATTCCCCTGCATTCAAATCAGCGGGGGTCAGGTTTCTGGAAACTGAATACATCATTTTTTAAGTGAAATTAATTATGTCAATCAAATTAAAGCTACAATCCAATAAATGCGTGAAGAATATAAAGATGATAGCTCGGTCAACCCATCACTTCTTTGGGAAATGATCAAGCTAAAAGTACAGGAGAAGTTGATAGCTTACTCCAAGGCTAAAAACAAACAAATGCAAAACCGCGAGAAGAAAACTTGAACAAACAATCGCAAAATTGGAGGAGGAATTTGACAAAAGTAACCTTAGTGATAAGCAGCTTACTGACCTTGAGAAGCAACATGGCGAACAAAAGAGCGAACTAGAGACAATAATTGAGTTTCGCACTAAAGGTGCTATTCTGAGATCAAAGACTAAATGGTATGATGAAGGAGAGAAAAACACTAAATACTTTTTAAATTTGGAAAAACGACACTTTAAACAAGGGACCATTAACAACTTAAAATAAGTGACAATGACTTCGTCACGTCAGACGAGAATATCCTTAAAGAATGCGTATCGTTCTACAAGAATCTTTATGGCGCCAGGCGAACGCCATGTTCTCCACATGAAACAACTTTTTTTTTGAGTATGAGAATGACAAAGTCCTTTGTGACTTTGAAATGAAAGCGTGCGAAGGATTGTTAACCGAAAAAGAATGCTTGAGGCCCTAAAAACCATGGAATCTCAAAAGACTCCTGGAACTGACGGTTTACCAGCTGAATTTTATAAAGTTTTCTGGAAAGACCTATCAGGAACCCTTATCGATGCTTTAAATTTTGGTTATAATACCGATCAACTTTCAATAACTCAGAGAAGGGGTATTATCAAACTTATTCCTAAGAAAGATACAGAACCTTACTTTATTAAGAATTGGAGGCCATTAACTCTTCTTAATTGCGACTACAAAATTGCGGCCAAGGCAATCGCTAATTGCTTGAAACCTTTTCTTCCCAACCTTATTAACAATGACCAGATCGACGGGCTTTATGAAGGGTAGATTCATCGGAGAAAACATTCGACTTTTAGATAGTATAATTTGCTACGCTAAAGAGAAAAATATCCTGGGGCTAATCCTGTTTCTTGACTTTGAAAAAGCCTTTGATACAAAAGAATGGCCTTTTATTGGTAAAACTCTACAATACTTCGGATTTGGGCCCAGCATAACAAAGTGGATCAATCTTTTCTATTGCTCCGCAGAAAGTTGTATATTAAATAATGGTTGGGCTAGCAATTTTTGTAATATTCAAAGAGGTGTTAGACCAGGCTGCCCTCTCTTGGCTTACTTACACTGTATTCATTTTGTCAGTCAAAGTGTTAGCAAAATAAAGATATTGAAGGTTTCCACGAGAACGGAACAGAAATCAAGATAACTCAATATGCAGATGATACACCGCTGATTTTAGATGGTTCAAGAAAGTCCTTGATAACCTGTCTTAAAATCTTAGATGATTTTTGTGAGATCTCCAGCCTTAAGCTTAACGATAAAAAAAAAACAGAAGCCCTTTGGATTGGTACAAATTGTGGACAACAAGAGTTAGAAATTCCTGGCCGGAATTTTAAATGGCCGAAATACAAGGTCAAAGCCTTAGGTGTTTGGTTCTCAAACGACCAGGAGACATCTGCCAACTTAAACAATAACGAAAAGCTAGACAAAGTTCGGAATATTTTAAGTTGCTGGAGATACCAAAGACTAACTTTGATTGGGAAAGTAGCTGTCTTAAAGAGTCTTGTCGCATCCCAACTTGTCTACGTTCTATCAGCACTCCCTTCAGATGTGAGAGTTATAAAAGAAGTTAACAAACTTTTTTATTCTTTCCTCTGGAACGGAAAAGGTGACAAAATAAAGCGCAATATCATGATCAAGGACTATTCAAATGGTGGTCTCAAAATGATAGACATAGAGTCTTTTAGCAAATCTTTAAAAGCCACATGGATTAAAAAATACTTGGATAGGTCGAACCATTTAGGAAAATGGAAGCTCTTTTTTGACCTTGAACTAAACAAACAAGGAGGCACAATGGCAATTACAAGTAATCTTAACACCAAAGATACTAGGAAGACTTTAAAAGTTAACAACCCTTTTTCGAAAGAGGTCCTGTCAATCTGGGCAGAAGTTAACTTTGAAGATACAATAACCTCGGAGCATCAATTTCTTAATCAGAGCTTGTGGTATAATTCACTAATCAGAATCAATAACTCTCCCATTTTCTATCCAGAATGGCTTCACAACAGTGTTTAAGAAAGGGTGAAAAATTTTAAAGACGACTCGAACAATTTCCTTTTTGGGGAGCAGGGATGGCGCAGTGGTGAGAGCACTCGCCTTCCACCAATGTGGCCCGGGTTCGATTCCCGGACTCGACGTCATATGTGGGTTGAGTTTGTTGTTGGTTCTCTTCTCTGATCCGAGAGGTTTTTCTCCGGGTTCTCCGGTTTTCCCCTCTCCACAAAAACCAACATTTCCAAATTCCAATTTCATCCGCTTGTAAAGCGCATTTGATCATATACACATGGAAAATGCGCTATATAAGTTCTAAATTATATAAGTTCTAAATTATTATTATTACTATCGTTTCCTGATTTTAAGAACAAGTACGACCTTGATGCTTGCCCTCTCAAGTATTATTGTCTTTTGTCTACACTTAAAGTCCTGTGGAAGACACAAAAAATAACTTTTCTTCGAACAATCCTGAATATGAAAGCTTCGCAACAACTCTCTCAAAAACCCCTAGGGCAAGCCCACTGGTTTACACAAAGCTTGTTTCCCAAAAATGTGTAACTTCACCCACACACCAACAAAAATGGCTAAGTGATTGTAACATAAAAGATGATGAACACGTCAAGTGGCACGAAACCTATCAACTAGCTTCTAAGTATACTAAAAGCACAAGACTTATCGAGTTCCAATTCAAATTTTTGCATAGATGAATATCTACTAATCAATTTCTACACAAAATTGGTATAAAAGACGACTTAAAATGCTCTTTCTGCCAGGAGGAACCAGAGAATTTGCGACATCTGTTTTGGTCTTGCCACAAAACAAACTCATTTTGGAATTCTGTACGCATACAGCTTACTCTATCCAATGTTTTTACAGATACTGATACAATAAACATTGCTGTTGCACTAGGAATAACACCATCTTCCTCTAAAAACCATCACCAGATCAATTTTTGTTGTCTTTTAGCTAGATATTATATCTGGAGATGTAAAATAAACGAAACCACTCCAAAAGCAGAAGGCTTCCTTCAATATCTTAAATCGATTTATATGGCATAGAGGTGAAAACAGGTGACACTCCCCCAAAGAAATGGGAACTTCTGAATACTTTATTTTAGTGCAATTCCCCCTCCTCCCTTGGTATTACCATGGACGTATATATACAGTATTTCCTCTTACCCCTGAAGATGCAATCCTTCACGAATCGTTTTTTTTTTCTCTTCTGATAGTCAATGGCCTTGCAAAATCTGACACAATGAAATACCCTTTAAGTAAAGTACCTTTCATGGAATAGATTGTACTTTTTATGTTTGTATTTGCCCAAAAGACAAAGATCAGTTTAGTTTAATATGTACAGTAAATTTGTTTTTGCTTTATATGGATGTAATTTTCGTGTTGCTGTAATGCAATGTTTTGTAATGCAAATAAAAAAAAAAAGAAAAAAAAAAGTTATTCTGGAAATAACAGAGGCAGCTAATTTTGGAACGGTGATATTGATATTAAGCCTCTGTTGACATTAACAGAGACATTGTTGTGGCATGAAGAATTATTTACTGTTTCTGTTCTGTTGCAGGCCAAGCATCGTAGTGATCCTGAGCCTTCCATGGAAGACTTGAACAGCTGCATGCTTAGTCAGGTAAAGATTGTCCTTATCATCCCGAGTGGCTGGTACAGTGTATGATAAATTTTCAAAGGGCTAATTATGGTTTTGAGAGTAGAGGAGAGTAGTTCCAGTATCTGGCTGAAAGCCTGACTTCTGGCTGTATATTTATTGTGGTCACAGTTGCTCAGAAGCCCGTCAAGCTAATTATCTAGCCAGATAGGCACTAGGGGTACTCACGTCCATAGGGGTGCGTGCATCCATAGTGGCTCTTTAACGTCCCACAGAATCAATTAATGAAGAGTTGTGAGATGGGGCCTATGGTTAATGGTCCTTAACCAAGAAGACTGGAAAGTCTAACCATTTGCAGGTGCCATTACAAAGGCAGCACTTTCTTCTCAATTATTTAAAGACCCTGAGTGTTGGTCCGACCGGGTTTGAACCCGCGACCTCCCGCATGGTAGTCCGGTGCTCTACCAACTGAGCTAACCAGTTGGTATCCAATTCCCAAAAATTTCTTGTGGAATTTTTGTAGTTAATTAGATTGCTGAGTTACAGAGGTTACATAACTGTAATGGAAACCTTCTTGTACTCTTCAATCTCCAGGGTTGCACAAAAATGCTGAATTTACAACCCCTTCAAATAAGCTGCCCTGATCCCACCAAACCACTCAAGTCTCAGATGCAACCACCCCCCTAATATTCCCTCCCAAATATAAGCCCTTAGCTGAGTCATTAGGCTGGTCTGTTCAGGTTATTGTTGTAGTTCTTCAGATCATCTAATAGTCCTTTTGTCAGCAAGCATAAAACCTTGAAAGAATCCTTTGAACTTACTGCAATATTGTGAGCTCAAAATCACAAGGTATTGCTGGCTGTGCTTCTTTTCACAATATGGCAAGTGAAAGCAAAACATTTTAAAATTCATTCAGACAATGACTTTTCATATTAATACTCTTGTCATTTTTGTCAGTCTCCTGGAACACCTCCCTTAGCAATTCTTGCATTTGAGAATGGATTCCATGGTCGGACATTAGGTAAGGTTTTCTAAGATGATGGTAATAAAAGAAGGCAATAAGCTATAGACTTAAATCAGGTTGGATGATCCTTAACTGCATAAAGATTCTGCCTTAAGTTCCATTTATTGTGCACCAAACTTGTTGTTCCTGTTGCCTTCAGCTAAAAAAAGGAACTATGAAATAAGAAAGGGATCCACAAGTTCATAAGGACTGACTAGAAGCATTAGATTCTTATATTTGACAAGCTATAAATTAACATCATGAATATGGCATTTACACTTTCACAAAATTAATATTGGTGAAGGCAATAAAAATAACTTTTGAAGACTTCTTCAAAGGTGGTTGTGACCATGTGTGTAAGATGGCCAAAATGGTCGATGCAAGAACAGTAGATTTGAGTTAAGTTTTTCAAGTTTATTAAAACAGCAACACAAAAACCCAATAAGACGGGAACAAGTAACACAAGTGTTACTCATAACTACTGGTACACATCTGAGGGAGACTTGAAAAAGGCTTGTGTTGAGGACTGACACTCTTCAACTGAACCAACTGATTTACTGAGTATATGGTTGTAGGAAACAAACTAAACACTTAAAAACCAAATAAGGCTGGGGAGTGAACTCACTGCCTACACAACAGGATTTACCTAAGGGAACTAGGTGTTCCTTCTCCTACACAACAGGATTTAGGTAAAGGAATTTTGTGGGGATAATACACAACACAAGGCCAAAATAAGGCGTGTAAGGAAGTAAGGAAACATGGGAAAACAACCAAGTAATGATTAGTAGGATAATAAAAATAAATTGGAAAGAATTTGCAATAAAAATAATTAAAAATAAACTTAAGTGACGTAGTCACACATGTAACAAAAAATATGGCGCAATATTGAACAACATATTACCTTGGCTGATTTGTTAATGACATTACTGGTTGTTAAATGGTTGTAGAATTTGATAACTTACTGGTGACTGCTGTTATGCTGACAGGTTGATACGTTTGTGGTCTTCTTTAATTTGAGTCTTTCAATTTCACTTGAATAACACCTGGAAACTGAATCTGCATCAAGGGCAACTATTTCTTTGTTCAATAATTATGTCAATAGTCTTTGGAGCTCATGGCTTTGCGCTTTGCCTTTTTCTACAGGAGCTCTCTCTACAACTCGTTCAAAAGCCATGGTTAGGGTTGATATTCCATTGTTTGACTGGCCTAAGGCTCCATTTCCTTATCTGAAGTATCCACTGGACAAATATGAAAGAGAAAACAAAGCAGAAGAAGAGAAATGCCTTGAACTGGTAATTTCTGCTTTTGATATTGTTTTGATTTTGCATTCCCCCACACTTTAATTAATTGCTTCCTAAAATATTGATTTCGTTTTGACATAACTTTGACCTTCTTTCTGTTTTTTTGTACCACATCAAATGTAAATGGGTAAATGGATAGGTCAACTGACAATTAACATTGCAAATGAATTGTTTTTCCCTTATGATCTCAGAGGATAGAGCGTTGTAATGTTCACCGAAGTAGCAACTGTTTATACGGTTTCACTTCTTTTCAACTATTTAGACCAGGAAAGCAATAACTGACAGCAACAATGCTGGTAAACCTGTGGCAGGAATAATTGTGGAACCTGTCCAAGCAGAAGGAGGTAAGATGGGCTTTAGGGCCATGTACTAGGTTTATTTTGATGTTACTTAATTCTGTTTGTTGTGGGAGAAAGGACAAATACAACTTTGTGGAATTATAAAATCACCTTTACTTAACGATACGTACATTTCAAGTTGGGATAGTTGTTTACAAAGTGCTTCTTAGAGGGCGAGACCAGTATCTACCGTAGAAAAACTTTACAACGTTTCTTAGTTACAGTAGCAAAACAAATTGTTGAAGAAACATTGGCTTGAATAAGAATTGTGTGCGTGTGACTTAAGATAATGAAGTGTTATGACAGTATATACCACTGACATGTCCCGTAGCTTAGTTCAATTCTGGAACCAAGGCAACTTTGTACTGTGTAGTGGTTGAAATGCTCTGATTTATAATTTGCTTTAGGTGACAATCACGCAAGTGCAGACTTTTTTAGAGCTCTACAAAAGCTTGCTAAAGAGGTAAAGATATGTTGATCTTCAAAAAGGTATTTCTTTTGGTCTACAGAATAACATTACTGTATATGGCAAATGTGCCGGGTCGCGTTCGACGAAGGAGAACGCATACCTAATTTCGTGTTGGTTCCCTTTTGTCCCTTGCGCTTGGTTGTCCTGTGCACGATAATACCGAAAAAATCGCACATGTCTGAGCTAAATAAAGACACAAACCCTCGCTGATGCAAAATTACATACATTACTTTATTTATCCTGGGATTTTAGAGTAGCTTGTGCAGCTAATATCTTCGAGCATTTAACCATCAGATGAGAGATAGACCACCACACCGGGAACTACGTCCCCTACTCTTTTCGAAGAGTGTGAGGGTTCTTTCACGTCCCACAGAATAAATTATGAAGAGTTGTAAGACAGGGCCTACGGTGTATCGTCCTTATCCAAGAAGACTAGAAAGTCTAACAATTTGCAGATGTGATTACAAAGGCAGCACTTTCTCCTCAGTTTTTTAAAGACCCTTAGTGTTGGTCCAGGCGGGACCTCCCGCACAGTAGTCCGGTGCTCTACCACTGAGCTAACCAGTCGGCGATGAGCTCATTTTTTTTTTAAGGAATGTTATTGCCTTACTTAATAGAATGCTTGTTTTCAGGGTGTCCACATCCCTCTTTAGTAGTCTTGCTCGGAGATAAGAAACTGCAAACGGAAGTGTTTTATATACTAACAAACCTAGTCCTTTTAGCTTCACTAATGTTGAAAACAAATATAAAATCTATCGCTCATTTTGCGAGAACAGACCGCTTAATTGTAAAGATATAATTCGACGCGCGATAAAAATCCGACATTCAATAAGAAACAAATTTTACTTACCTCGACGAAAACTTAAATCTTCCCACCTTAACGGAGCGTAGCTCGGCCACGAAAATAACAAACGAAAGCAGACTAGTCGATAAGTTTTCGAAACATATTGTTCGGATTTGTTTCGTTTTTACAACGAAATACAGAATCGTAAAACCAAAGTGTCCGGAAATAGGGCAACATACTGTAGTATATTTTACGCGCTAAAAAGCGGAAGGTTAATCTCTTTCATGTGTCTTCGAAAATACTCGGCGTGTTTTGTTATGTTGGATAACATTTCTGGCGCCCCAGAAGACATATTAAGGCCTTTGAAACAACTGAGAGACTGCGGTCTTTGAAGGCGTTTCTTCTTATTTCATATATCCGTTTTCGTCGACTCGGCTATTTTAAAATCAAGATGTGTTTGTTAGTGTGCTCTGAAAGTCGTGGTACCAGGCGCTCGATTCTGTGAGTTCATTCTGCTGTTCAGTAGCATAGTTCTGTAAGAAAAAACACACTTCAACTTTTGTTACCATAAAACAACAAGATTGGCCACACAATACGCTAGCTCATGCATGCTAATGAGCTTCTGTGTTTGCGTGTCAAATACGCAGAGACGTATGCGATTCTCCGATTACCTGCAGTAGAATAGAAAATATTCACGTAAGTGGCCGAGCTTTGTTGAACCAATTCCCATTTATGTGAGGGTTATTTACCTGAAACGAGGGGGTATGTAATATTTTGAATTGACACTGTCAGTGGATTGATATGCATCTTTAGTTGACCTTGTGTGCGAGACTGAAGCACTTCTATCATAATCTTATCCCAATGGATCCTGTTCTGTACTTTGTACTTCACTCTCTTCCCCTTGTTTGTTCTTGGCAACCAAGCTACCTTGATAATACAGGCTGCAAGCAATTGTAATCACATGAATTTCTTAGAAAGGCCAGACAATCAACCATCGTTTTGTCAATTTTTTATTATTGTAATTCTGGATTACAAACAATGTATTTTAGTGTTATGTAACTAGAATCATTGTATCCGCAGCAAAACGCACTGTTGATTGTGGATGAAGTGCAGACAGGTTGTGGAAGTACTGGTAAATTCTGGTCAGTGATTTCCGTTGTTTTCTGTATCTATCACCATAGCTATGCTCCTTATCACTTATTCCAGTTCAGGCTTCTCCAGTGGTCGTACTCTTGGTTTCCATAACTGAATTGTACAAAATTTTACACGAAAACGCACTTGAAAATAATGGGCCTTTTTTACACTAGAGACGCATTATCCGTCCAGACGAATTGTGCGTCTGTCATTTTATCCGACTAGTGCAAAGACGCCGGGGACGAACTATGTGAGACGCATAATCTGTCTGGGACGAACTTGGACAAACGTTTGTTCTGCGTCTGTTTAGTTCGACTCGCATAAAGACGGACACAAGATGCGTTATGCGTCTAGACGAACTATCTGCTTTAGTACGTCTTGAAAGACGCACTAAATAAGATATTTCGTTTGGACGTATAATGCGTCTTGTGCCCATCTTTATACTAGTTGAACTTAACAGACGCAGAACAAACGTTTGCCCAAGTTCGTCCCAGACGAATTATGCGTCTCTAGTATAAAACGGCCATTCTCTTCTCAACCTTAAAATGTCCAATTTACTTCCATGAGCGCTAATTCTGCTTTTGCAGCTTAAGGGAGAAAATTTGCTATAATGATGGGAAAACTTAGGAAGAATTCAGTAGAACCTGTACAATTGTGAAAGAAAGCTTGGAATACACTAGCTTTTGTGCATCAATGGATATACTGACATTCATTAAATCCAATCATTATGGTTAAGCTAGGGTATTTATGCAATTGCGTTTTTCCATAGGGCTCATGAACACTGGGATCTTGATGATCCTCCAGATATCGTGACCTTCTCTAAGAAAATGCTGCTTGGGGGTTTTTACCACAAGCCAGAAATTCGAGTCCAGCAGGTTAGTTGAGGCATTCGATACCTGTTTGATGTTATAAATGCTGTCAGGTACGCCTTATAGTCCAGCTGTTAAGGGCGACAATTGTTCGTTTTTTTGATAAAAGCATGAAGCGTGGCAGGATTGCTGATCTTCATGAGACAAACGTTTCCTGATATGGAGCCAGCCGAAATGAACAGCCTGAACTCTGTAATGCGCATGTCGAAAAATTGACAATATGGCTTCTGCATGGAAACGTGGCTCACAGAAATCTGGGAGTTTTTAACGTTCTTTGTTATTTTTCTCCCTTGTTACCTTCGATATTATGCACAATTTTCAGAGTGACACGTGACTGATCACGTGACCATTTTTAAAATGAGAAATGACATTTGTTAACAGTAATGTTACACAGCATTCTAGCTAAACGTTCAAAGAAATGTTCTATTCTAACGCATTTCTTGTCTTGTTATAGAGTTACTTTTACACACTGCAACAGATCACACAGGAAAAAGTGCATATATGGCTAAACATGAAATCGAGGCTGAGACAAAGTTACCATTTCTAGAGCCTTCAATTAGGCAATTTGCTGTCACTTGCTTTTCTTTTTGTCAGATTGGCTTCAAAAAAAAAATGAATTTGCGGTTCTACAACAAGCTACAGATTGGTTATGTGACATATTTTGTAAATCTTCAATCACTGGTAGCAAAAACCTGTTTCATTGTAGGCGTTCTTTTGTACAAAACAGGCATTCATGAAAAACGAGACTCGACAAATGAAATCAGATTAACTTGTAATAAGCTCATCTCGGTTGCAATTTCCTCCACATGTGCACAATCCCGTACATTCGAGATTGGCTTTAACACATTTTCATCGGCCTTTGTAGCCTTTCTCACAGTCACAGTGGATCAGCTCATAACAAGAGTCCTTGGCTTGTGAAAGAGTTGTCCACTTTGGTCTCCAGGAATTTGCTACTCTCTCCCAGCCCCAGGCAGAAGGAGATGAAACAACGGGCTGCTTCAAAAACGATTGACCCCATACGAATGCTCCCTGAAATGCTCCTCGTTTTGTGTGGTGCGACAGTGCTGCTTTAGACGGAGGAATACTCTCGATATTCCTCGATTTCTTTGAAAATAACTCCTTTCTATCCTGGTTAACATCCAGCAAGCTGCTCGTTCGGGCATACAGGAGGACAATGAACCTTTCGATAACGGTCATACACTTTTCATCTACATCTGTTGGCATTGACATCAGTGTGCAGAGGACGTCTGTTAGGTTGGGATAGACATTCCACACGTCCCATGCTGTCTTCTTTCCCCGTCCACCAAAAAAGGAAACGGTGTTACAGCCCGTGAGGGCATGAAACATTGGCAACGCTCTTGATTTTGTATGTCCCATCTTTGCTATTTCGTGAACAGCAAGGTACTTCAAATTCTTGTCTGCTCCATGGGTAATCCAAATTTCTTTCACAGGAAGGCTTTCCGCCACCGATATAGCAAGAACGACAACATCTGAGTCATTACTGCGAATCATTATTCGGTTATGACCGGACATGCAGGCATCCAGTACGTGGACCATAATGCGGGTATCAGCTTCCTCGTGACTGCAAGGCTCCAGAAGCGACACGTCAGATCTTGCTGCAGATGTCAGGACACGCTCACCACACGTGCTGTAGATTTCTCTGCCTTCCTTTAAACGTAATGATACTATCTGCTGCGCAAGAAGATGGAAGAGTTCTGTGTTACTTTCGTCTACTCGCAGGAAGCTTCTCCAGTTTGAGGGGATGTGAGTGGATGGAAGTTGAATGGATTGAAGTACTTTACGTCGTTGTCCTGAACCTATTTTCCCTCTCGTACTCTTGAGGGAGTACTGTTTGTATTCATCCCAAACGTCTACACGGTTTGCGGATTGCAGCTGTTTGTTAATAAATGGCTTGAACACCGCATCAATGTATTCTTGAAATGTGCGTGCTGTTTCAGGCATCAGCATTTGGCCACTGCTCCATCGGGGACTACTGCACCAAAAACTGGCTGTTGCTTGGCCTCAGTGACATGAAGACGTTCTAGACACTTCACTAAGTCTGCCTTTTGACCTCCCCTGAGTTAATCAATTTGTGCAAGTTCAGGTGGCCATGGTTGATTCTCAAACTTAAAAAATTCATCAATATTTCCATCTCCACATTAACAAGCAATGTAGAGCCGAGAAAAAAGTGCGCAGCATTCTTCAATGCCAGGACCTGGGACTTTTCCTTTGTCATGGACTTCTTGTTTGAGTTGCTGAACAGAGACAGATTGGTCTTCTTGATGGTGTCTGTGACAGGCCCAGATTTATCAATTAGCCTTTCTTGCACACACTTATCATACTGCGACTCTACAACTTGGGTGATAGTCCTTACTGTTTCAACACCTTCATTGCTCATGACATCTTTAGTGTGCACAGCAAACAGTTCCTCCCCCTCCTCCTCACACGGGTTACCAAATTGCTCAAACTCAGATACAACAGCCAATACATCGTTTTTGAAGGAAATTTGAACACGGTGTCTGTTCATGATGTGCAAGACGTCTAGTAGAAGGAACCGCCTACTCAACTCTTCAATCATCCTTGCTGTTTCTGGCCCAGAAATCATCCATCTCCTCAAGGCGGCTGGATTTTCTGTTAAGGATACTTCACAAATTAATGTGATCAAGTAAGCTGAAGCCACTCTAAAGGGCACTAAGGCCACAAGGTAGCGGGCATTACCCCTTAAATCTACCAAAGCAAAGATTGAGCCCAAGCGTTAGCTCACTCTTTGCTTTGGTAGATTTAAGGGGTAATGCCCTTTGCTGATAATTGTGATAGCAGCTTAAAGTGCCTATTAAGTCAAAAATGTCTTGTTCTAATATAATAGATTATTAATTTCTGATTCTTAATATTTAGATTTTAGGCAGTAAAACATTCACAACGCAGAATAAATCAAACCGAAAGTTTTAAATTTGGCGCCAAAAGTGTCTCCATCTTGCGCGCGGCCAAAAGATCGTATTACAAAGGTGTGACATAGCAAATGCTTCAGAACACACGAATGTCTTGGCATTTTCTACGTCATCAGCATTGTTCTGAGCAAAGATTTGTTCCCAGTCCAAGGGACACGATTTAGTGAATTTTGAGGTTCTTTGGAGGGCGAAAAAATTTGGTGTTAGTTGATGTTGTCACATTTCTTTCGTCATTTCGTAATCAAGACACAAAAAGCTTCAAAAATTCGAAAGAAATTTTTTACTTCATAGGCACTTTAAGCACAAGAGCACATTCTCTCACCTTGCCATCAACATCAAATGTCGATACCCCGTGGAGTGGTGATGAAGTGTTGGCCTTACCGTCGCAGAAAAACACGCTTCATTTGAGGGTCTTGGCTGAACAAGTCAACAACTGGAACAACTGGTCTATTGGCACGTTCTAATTTGGTGTTGCTGAAGTGATCCTGCAGCTCTTATGCCATGAAGCTTTGTTTTTGGCAAGGGACGCTTCCAGCCCTGACCCATCGTCAAGTTGATGAACTTTGAGATCCACTGGCATGAGGTTTAGATCCTGAAATGCCCTAACGTTTTGAACAAAAGAAATGAGAAATGTGCCCTACCCCACAGTCTTTCCCGCTCGGATATTGCAGGACATTGCAGTTTTTCCGGTGTCTTTTTCAAGCAGATAATACACAGTTCCCAGTTTATATTCGTTGATTCCATCGTATATCCAGATCAACCGGAGAGAAATGTTTAACACTAAATTACAAAACATTTCAAATTCAAACAACATTCATAAATGAAACATATCAAAATCGCTTTTTTTTTATTTGGAGAACTTCTAAAAGCGTTGTTAAACTAATATTGAACTGTAAAATGTACGAAAATCTAGCTAAAGTTGTATTTTTGCTATATTTTGCTTACCCATAGTGTAAATGACTGCAAGTAGGAAAAGCACGTTTTTCTTTACCGGCGCTGCCATCTCAGAACCGTGAGAGGCTTGGGAACTACTTTCAAGATTTGGTCACTAATCTGGCTATTAAAGATCTACAAATCATGAGAACTGACAGAAACCAACTGCATAATTATTATGCACAAAGGAGAAAATTAAAAAAGAAGTAAAGTATTTTCAAATTCATCAACTTTGTCAATACCTGGATGATGTCATCAACGCCTATCTTCGCTTTTAAATTTCTAGGGTGCGGCCATTTTGAACTGATGACGTGTAATGGTTGCAGCTTTTGTCAGGAAGCAAATGAAGCAGAAAATCCTTTGTGTCAAACAATGGTCGTCACTATAATGGATACTCCAAAGTCAGGTCACACACTTAGTTTTGTGTATATAAAGTGCCAAACGATCTTAGTAAATTTTCACTAAGTTTAAAAAAATCTTTGAAAAGGGCATACAGAGGGTCGAACCCGGGTTATAGGCATCACAACGACATCCTTATCCACTACACCAACGATTGGTATATATGTATCGTGAAAGGTCTCACATTATTTTGGAGTATCCATTCCAGTGATAACCGTTAAACAACAGGGAAGCCATTACACGTCATCAAATCCAATGAAATCTTGTAATTATTTCCTACAATTTAGCGTCAATTTGTTGTAAGAGTGGAGGTTCCCTTTAACAGCTGGACTATTAATGCCTTGTCCCAAGAACACACGATCAACGTCTACATGCAAGAAATAATTGACAGTCACCAGCCTCAGTTTTTCTTTTGGGAGACCAAATAGCCCCAAGGCCATCAAGGCTTGTGGTGTGCAACACCAAGAGGAGTCAGTGTTTTAGATGTGACCGCCTGACCGTGTGAGGATTAAACACCTGGTAGCCGGCAAAAGCAAAGGCATTTGACACTACGTCATCATTTCTAAATAATTCCAGCACTAATAATTCCACATTATTTAACAGTGAGCGTTCGACAGTAGTGAGATGGAATTTTTTTCCAACTTACCAAGGGCCTCCAGTGTTTTCACCTGTAGTTTTGCCTCCCCTTGCTGGGACCACTGTCCAGCTATGTACTGTTAGCCAGCTAGCAGGCTCTGGAAAAATTGGGGTAAGGGTTAGAGCGGCGTTTCCTCCTTCGTCTGTTTCCTCCTCAGCCCCTGCTACGTAGGCTAATGCATTGCAGCCTTTTTTAAAGGAGTCGACAAAACCACCTGTATTACTTATAGTCGTTAGTTTAGAGAGCAGTACTTTGAGAGCATACGCACAGCACCGGTGAGATGTCATGTAATGTCAGCCCATCACTTATGTTACTCCTACAAATTTCAGGTCCTGTGATTCACACGCTGATCATGACACCCTTCTTATTTTATGACCGGGCGTAAAATATGAATTGAAATGGATAAATTATTACATTTTCCTTTTTTACAGCCATCTCGTATTTTTAACACTTGGATGGGAGATCAAAGTAAGCTTGTCCTCCTGAAAGAAGTCGTCAAAGTGATCCAGGAGGAGAGCTTGCTTGACCGAGTACAAGAGGCTGGTCGAGTATTGCTCAGTGGTTTGGAAAACATTCAGGTGATCACGTGGGTGTTAGTATGGCTTTATGCATGTTGAACCATCTTTGCTTTCTTTGGTATCCTTGAAAGATCTTGAGGAAAAAAATACCTGCTTCAGTGATCAAGCTGGGACGGTGGATCCTAGTTTGAAGTGTGGGGGCTTGAAAACGTGTTTGTAGGGGGTCTGGGGGCATCCTCCCCCAGAAAATTTTGAAATCTCAGTAGAGGCTCGGAAATGGTATTTTCAGCATTCTCCATGAGCTATTTCTTTAAAAATAATCAACCCGTATAAAGTGTAAAATGACAGGTACTTTTCTAGTAGTGCGTACAGCAATATTTGAAGGTTTTGTGAAGTTGATAAATATTACTCAGCTTTCCATGATATATGCCGGCTTGTGCCCACTCACCTGCGTTTTTACCTAAACTCCTTATATATGGGAAGGAAGTGCACGCTGGGAAAATGTTAAAAATACGTCACGGCAAGTTTCCACAGGTTTTGTCCAAGGTTGTAGCTTTGCAACTTCTCGTCACTAAATAAAGCACGCTTCAAACGCTTGTTTCCTCTTTTGTAGTTTACGGCTTTTTTCAAATAACTAGCTAGTGAGCAGGAATCGAATTAACGTTATCGGAAGCAGTTTACTATTCAATCAAATTGTTATGAAATATGATCCCTTGCTTAAAAATGACTCTGGAATGACAACAGCTAGAGGCCATATTGGCCTTCACTCGGCCTTCCACTGATTAACCTACGCGGTTGCAATGTTATGATAAAGTTAATCACTATCATCATCATCATTAGATCATCACTTATACAGCGCTATTTACATATTCTGATCAAAAGCACTTTACAGTCCTAACAAAGATTAAAAATTATGCTATATTACACTTGTACAGAAAACAGCTACAATCAATGAAATATAAAATAGGAAATAAGTTTAAATGAAAACGCTGACC
The DNA here is from genome assembly GCA_016490735.1 of Pachyseris speciosa. Classification (NCBI taxonomy): domain Eukaryota; kingdom Metazoa; phylum Cnidaria; class Anthozoa; order Scleractinia; family Pachyseridae; genus Pachyseris; species Pachyseris speciosa. The sequence goes on from JAEMWC010000376.1 coordinate 124,987, forward strand.
TTTCGCAGCAACAC